>JAVQJL010022553.1:0-47457 GCA_036024295.1 Nannoperca obscura | reverse complement strand
CCCCCCCCCCCCCCCCCCCCCCCCCCCCCCCCCCCCCCCCCAGCTGGAAAGTATTTTTACCAGCAAAAAGTTGCGAGATAGACAGGAAAAAGATACAAAGATACAAGGACAAAAAAAGCTGGGTGTTAAAAGGTTTGGACAGCCAACACGTACGAGGCTACTGCCATCCCAGCATCCCGGGGGGGGGGGGGGTGTGTCTGAGCACCCCCTCTCACCTCTTGAGGCTCCCACTGTCTGCCAGGGAGCTCAGGGAGCCCAGTGAGCCCTGGTAAATGCTTTTCAGGAAAGTGGGAGCAGAGAAGGAGGAGGGGAGGCTGAAGGTAGACTCGCTCTCCGAAACGCTGCGCGTTCTGGAGACAGCCACGGGACTGGGCGAGACCAACATGAAATGCCCACAAATAAAAAAACAAAAAAACAAACACATTACACAAAAGACAGAGCTTCTGTTCAGAACACAGAAAAAAAAAACACAGAGGAAAAACACTGAGGAACCCATGAGGGATGGAAACAGTGGCAGGAAACTTGTGATGCTATTGTTCAAGGACAGTGGAGCAGGAGGTGGAGAGATTTAGAACTGATCAAAGTGCTGGAAATAGATTACATTGTCTGTGTACATCAAAGGTTAACCAAATATTTAGTTAGTGTTAAACTGATTAAAAGAAAAGCAGTAGGTTCAGGTTTTCTCAGCAAAGTTAACATTAGCCAGATCTTTTAATGAAACTGTTATAAAGATATTAGTACAATTCGCTCTTTGCAAAACGTCCACTCCTACATTACTAGAGAGATGCATATTCTGCGTTGATGGTTTCTTTCTCCGACAGGTTCAGACTGGGAAGGCAGTGACTGATGAGCGAGGTGTACGTTACCTGCTCTGCAGCAGTTCTGGGTTAACGGATTGTTGTCTGCGCAGTGGAGGCTGTTTGCTCTGGCTGGCCGGCTGTCCTTCGAAGGAGATCCGTTTCTTCACAGGTAGATGGCTGAAGGTGTGGGCACGCCGACGGAACTGCAGGCCGGCTTCCGGGTCGTCGTCAGGGAAAGCGGGAGGGGAACCTGGAGGGGAGTGACCAGGAGATTCCTCATCCTGCTGAGGATGGGAGAATGTGGAAAGGATAAAGATGTCAGGGCAAATGTAAAACTCTTTTACAGTAATGTACATTTATGATATTTAATAGCTAGATTTTTTTAAGCACATGTTGATTTTCTGGAGTATCTGACTGAGTGACAGGGCAGAACAATGGTACAATGGTGCATAATGACAAGTTAAACACAATCAAAAATAAAATCCTCTAAAACGTTCTGCATAGCTGAGCAGCTGAGCAGGCAAAATTCAAAGGGTAATGATCATGCTTCATGTCTTTGGAAGTCAAACCACACAGCTAGTAGCTCTGTTCCAGAGTCACAGCCCAAAAACAAATAAAACACCACCTCAGTTACTCAAGTTACAGGTCAGCACTCACCTAGCCAAAGTACCCCCACAGCAAGACTCGTTCCAGGTTCAACTTTCCACTCAACACTCTTGGACTCGGAGTTGCCTCATGCCCGGCGGTACAACTTCCACATCTATTGTATTCTAATGGACAATGTCCTGTGACTCACAGCTCACACACTATTGGTGGGGAGGACCTTAGTGACTCAACGCCACATGAAAACCCTCCAATCTCCACCCATCATGCTTTTAGAGGCCTCCCTCTCTAACATCTGACATGACAGGGAGAAATTCTGTGATATTTGTGCTGCTTCTTTCAATACGCATAGAAAAACAGACCCCTGCAAGGTCTAATGGAGCTCCTGTCACTGTCCTTGCACTGCTAATCAAATTTCAGATGGCAAAAGGTCTGTTCATACACATGTCCTGTTAGATATCAGGTGTCAGGTGAACGGCTTAAATGGGATTTGTGGAGTTTCGGAAACACGGAAAAGATGAAGTGGCTCAGTGGTTTAGACACTCGTGCAGTGCTGTGTCCTATGACTATGGCTAAGAAGAGGAAGACAGCACAGGCATGGCTAACCAGACGCACAGCTGGACACCCTGACTTGAATTTCCTGCTTGCCAGGACATGTCCATCCAGTCCCTGTACTGGACAGTTTCCAGGTGTGACTGTGATCAGGGAATTCCCCCAAAAATAAAAATAAAAAAATAAGAGGGAGCACTGCTCTTAGTGAATCTCCCCCCTGAGTAAATAAAGGCTAAAAAAAAACTCACTTCACATTCTGCGCAGCAGTGACACAGTGGATTCAACAATCCCGAATGGTTCACTGATAGCTCTGTAAATACACTTCCTGCTGCACTGTTTTAGTGCAATGCAGCTTCAGCATGAAACTATGTGAGAATAATGCAGCGCTCGTGTCCATGTGAGAAGAGAACTCTTAGCAGCCTCCAACTTCTGACATTGATGAAACTGAAAGCATCCTCATTCCACTTGTCTTTTTCTGAGACCAGAGCAGGGATATAACATGCTTTTAAAAAGGCACTGGGTAAAAAGTGGGAAAGTGGGAATTCCCAGAGCCCCTCAAGTGAAGTTCTGGGAATTCTTGTGTTTACCTTTTCAAAGCTGCTAATGCTTCCCATGCTTCCCAAACGGCCCCGCATCCGGCTGGCACCCTGGTGACAGAGGTGATTATAAAATATAAAGCAAGTTCTGAAAAAACGAATTAAATCATATACGCAAAAAAAAACAAGTGTACCAACTGTCAATGACAATAAATTCAGTTGGTGTTAAGGTAGTACAAAAAAATCGACTAGCCAAGAATCAGAAAAATCACAAACGGCAAGAAATATAAAAGGACAAATATTTCCAGACTTGATAACATTAATAGTGTCATTGTTCAGCTATGTCTTGGAGATGATAACAGATGGCAGAGGTCTCAGATTGCCTGGATCCCTCTAGTAAGGAATTATTCTGCTGTCTCCCTGGCAGATATGGGTCAATCCAAATCCCCTGAATGACAATGACACAGAAACAGCAACTGATACAATAGAGGGCAGGGAGACATAAGAGGAATAAGAGACAGAGACTTTGAAGAAAAAGAAAAAGGTAGATAAAAGTACAGCAGGAAAATAAATGTGGGGGCAGAAAAGAAAAAAACCCTTTCTGCTCAGACCCACCCTTGCAAAGATGTTCTCCAGAGAGCTGGTGAGGGAGGTGCGCGCTTTATTCTTGAGAATATCAAGTTTGAAGCGGCTGCTGCTGGCTGTGCCGTCTCCTGATGATGAGCTGTTTGCTACATTCTGTCAGAAGACAACAATGAACCCAAGAAAAAAAACATCATAGAAATAATGAATAAAATGTGACTGCAGAGACTTCCACTGCAAGCCTTCACTATACAAGCATATACTAGCAATCCACATGGCCAAGAATAATACTGGGGCTGTTGTTGGTGTTCTGCTATTTGAATAAGAATATTTAAAACATACAATCCCTCAGGCTAGATCATACTCAAGTAGTAATCCACCATCACACTGTCACACTTCAGCAATTTGGAATGTAACACTGATCCAAACTGGTAACCAGCCTCTGTGTTTTCCAGGAATATAATGTAAGTCATGAACCTTATATTTAAGATGGCAGCAAAGAGCTGAAAAACCTGAGCTTTTAGCATCAATAGGGAACTACAATTCCTTTGTAAATTATTTTTGGAAGTATTTACCTGAGGGGCCTCTCCGATGTGGAGGTGGGACTTTTGTTTGGTTTCACAAAGCTGTCTCAGATGGAGAATAACCAGCTCATTCTCCTCTTGGTCTGACCCTGGCTTCAGTTTCTGCAGACATGGATACACAAAACACACAAAACCCAAGACAGCAGGATGTAACATCTGTAAAAACCAACTGTTTCACGAAGTCAAAAACCAAAAGATTGTTAATATGTCAGTAATCTTGCAGATAATAAAGTGTGCTTTCTCTAAGTGGAGCCAAACTTTACCTGAACCCGCTCAAAAATCTCAGCCTGCTCATTGTCAGTCAGGTGAGAGAGATATTTTTGGATGGCTATCTTGGCCCTGGGTGGGTAGAGACCTGGAAACAGAAGAAGAAATATGCGTCTCTTTGTGTTGCTTTAACTCTGAGAAGCATCAATACATTCATGAGCCACGCAACGGAGAAGTGCTGGAGTGTGCCCGGGTTCACGCGGCTCACCTTCGATCCGCTCGCAGAGCTTGTGCAGGTCATGCATGGGGCAGGCTTCACATAGCTGGATCTGGGTCTTGTTGCTCTGCAAGGCTGCTGCTGTAGTGAAGGCCTGCTTCAGGGTCAGCATCACCTCATCCACCTGACACCCGCAGTCAAACGCAGGGCATACACACAGTAGAGATTAAAAAACAAAAACTTAAGTGCAAAAGCAGCAGTAATTTTAATTGACATGTCTTGTGTGACTCACCAGGGATTCACTGGCACACTGGAAAACGTAGCACACATACTGACTGGGACCAGCCTCCGATTGGTCCCGACAGATGAATCCAAAATGGTCTAACTGTTTGATACCCTGCAACAAAGTCAAGACAAACTAGAATAAATCACAGCAAGGGAAGACAATACGTTTGGATCTTTGTGCTCAGTACAGCAATACAAGCTGACACCATAATGGCTCTTGACATTCTTCATTTCCATTTTCCATTTAATTATTAAAATGACCACTTTGCTCACATTATCTTCAGGCAGGATGTCTATTTAAAGAAATGGTTACTGCATCAGGCAGTAGAAAAAGAACTACATCACTGATAAAGATGTAATTTGCCACGAGACTGCAGCAGTAATGTATTAGATGCATGCAAAGAAATTAGTCTGAGTCCCTTCATGCTGGGACTGTTGCAGAGACAGAAGGGATAGGATTTTGTGTAAATACAGCAAGTAAAAATAAACCAACCTGACAGCAGGATGAGATATCTTTGAAGTTCTTCTCCAGCACCACTGTTTTGCTGTCTGGACTTATGAGGTTTACTTCGAAACGCCCGACCTGTGGAACACAAAAGTATATCTTGGTCAGGCAGAATCATGCAAGACAAAAGTAAAATAATAATTCTGTCTTACTGTTTGTAGATCTTGGATATGACCTGAGTCAAAGGCAATCTCAGTGACAAGTGTGTCATGACAAGGTCTTCGACTATTCTGGGACCCATTCAATGGCGTACATAAAACACACTCGCGCACTCTCAAAATCAAGGTCACCAAGTCTGTACCAACAATTTTTCCCATAATTGACTGCTATGTGGAGTATCATATTGAGCGATGTGCTCTAGTTTTTAAAATTAGCTTCATGAGGAAATGGGTATGGTGTGTGAGGAATGGCAGCTGGCTGGCTCTGCAGCTTTTCATAAAGCAGGCGGCCATCCGTTCACCCAGGAGCAGCGCAGCAGTCACAAATCCTCCTCGGGAGTTACACCCTCTGTAACTGAAGCAGTAACACAGGGCCGAGCTAGTCCGCACGTCAAAACTGCCAGCCACAAACATGCACATAAAAATGATTTGCAATAGAAAGAGGCTGGACTAAATGCAGACGAGGTGGCAAGCCGTGGAATAAAGTTCTTCGAGGCAAATTATGACTTGGCGGTAGTGAGTGAAAGAAAAAACATCCATCCATCTCATTGACAAAGGGAGTATATTTAGAGTTCTGCCCATAAACCTAACATCACCTACAAGTTTGGAGTAAATCCAAAGAGTATAAAACATAACCATACACTGTATGTTGTCCATCTATACCACAATCACACATATTATTCATTCAAGTACAGTGCAAATGACTGCAATTCAAATATAATTGATCCCTTGGTCCTGGCCGGCTCTTGAGTGCATATTAAGCCACAGGCTTTAATGAGTGAACGTTGCCGCTATGATAAAGCTCCTCAATGCTCTACCAACGGACTGACTGATCTACTGTCAGCTGGACAGAAAGATAAGAAACCTCCGAGTTGTTGAAACCAACACAGCAAAAGTACAACACGTGACTACTTTTCATGTAAATCAACAGCACTCTTCTCTATTAAATTCCCCTCTACCTGGAAGAGCATGGTGCGGTTCTTGTCAGCGTCGGACGGCTGAACGTGGTTTGGTGCGCTAGAGTGTCTGCGGCGCGTGGGACCCATGACGACGCCCTCCCCCGGCTTCCTCTGCAGACTCCCTGCCAGGCTGCTGCAGCGCGTGCGGAACTCCTGGGGCTCCTCAAACCCAGAATCCTCCAGGATGCACTCGGGGAACGTCCCTCGCAGGCTGCTCTGACTGCCACTACCAGACAGGCCTGGACCTGAAACACAATGCAGCGAAAAAATACACACTCCGCTGTTTATTTAGATGAACACACCTGGCACCATTAGTCATTAGTCTTATTGGTGACCGTATTATTCGATTGAACCATTTTATCATCTGATTCTGCATTAATAATCAACTGGTGAGCATGCTGACTTTTTGACTGGGACACGTATGTTTTGCCTCAGTCTTGTGCATCATCATATCATATATGTACCCTTCAAGCGTACTGAAGGGTCAGAAAATGTCTCTGAACACCAACAGAAGGACACACATTATTTCAATAAATTCAATCTGCATGAGGCCCTTACCTCCACCTCCGGTCATGTCCTCCACTACAGGGCCTTCGGGGTCTTCTATACTCTCATTCAGAGCAGAGGAGAGCGGGTCTCCTTCTCCCCCCACGAGGAAATCCACGGGGGCACTCTCTGCGTACCCTCGCTGACTGTTGAACAGCCGCATGCGTTTGCGCTCGACTTCATGCTGACGAAACTTATCGATGCAGTCGTCGATGAGGGTGGTGGGAGCCTTTTTGTGCAGAACTGTCACCTGGAATTTATTTATATTCAGCAGCATTAATTCAACTGCGTCATCAAACAAAAACACTTCCTATTTGAGGAGTGCATTTCTACCTTGCCGCGGTGGAGCACTTCAAACTTCTGGGAATTGTAGAAGGCCTCGTCAGCTTCCTGTTTGGGCTTGGTGTCTTCCTTTAGGGCCGATTTGGACACCTGGCGAATGCTGCTGATCACCTCGGGGACCTGCAAGAAAGGAGGGTGGAGCGAAGGGATACGATGAATAGAAGACATTAATGAGGAAAGCCACAACAAGAGAGAAGGGGAAGTGAACTGCAACCAAAGGCCAGAGGAGGTCTTCTCTGCTGCTCCTCCTACAACTGAACGACATGAGAGCAACATAATCCTACACTGAGACAGTAGCAGCAAATGCAATGAACCTATTGCCTTAAAAGACACAGTTTATCAATCTCAAAACTGCCAAGATAACTGGAAAAGTTCAAATAAAATAACCTGTGCCATACCAATGCTGGTGTTTTTGGACATAAATGTAGACTCAATGCACAAACGAAAAAGAAAAAGTATGTTTAACAGTTGCACTTTACCCAACTTCTTTTGACCTGACTTCGCGTTGCAGCTTTAAATAACTCAAGGCATAAAAAACAGCACAAGATTTGAACCAACTGAGGCTAGTCAACAACAGACAGACCAAACACTACACTGGCAACCGAGCGCAAAGAGCCAGGACAACGCCCACATGCTTACACTACGGAAGACAAAACAGAGGGCTAGAAGAAATCAGAGACTTCAAGGTCACAGAGCCCATTTTTGCTCCACTGTGTTAGGCGCTTGCACCTTGTTCAAAAACCTGCCGGAACGCCTAGTGCCATCAAAGCAGGTCCTCCGCTTTCATGGCTTGCTTCCAGGAAAAAAAAACCAAAAACAAGACTAGACGAAAGAAAGAATTTGAGTCTTTCAAACACTCTTAAGCAATACTTGGGATTTTGAATCCAATCCATCTGTCAGTCTTCAGACACTTTTACAACTGGGACTGCGATCATTTTGGCAGACACAACAGGACTGACAGCCTCCGAGTTCCAGCTCTCCAAAAAGCAAAAGGGCCTGGAACAGCCAAGGTCAGCCAAATACCGTGTTTAAGACAACAATGAGTGCTAAAGCAAACAGTGGCTCCACACACACACACACACACTGCAGTGCGTACATCTCCTATCATATGCGATAAGAGTTGCGTACCGACTGATGGGCAAACATATTTATTATGTAGACTAGGGAGGGGAATTATGTAACAGAATACATCAGGGTTACTTCAGAGGTGTGACCAGAGCAACAGCATAGAAACGGGAGGGCGGGCAAACTGCAAAGAAACTCTCCCGAATAAAATGTATCCTTGTTTTTCACGGAATCTCTTATAGTATGAGACACAGAAATCAAATACTTATCTGCCATATTGCTGCTGTTGCTACACAAGCTATTTTAAAAGTCTTATTTTCCAAGTGCCTGCCTTCCCAAGGGCTTGAGCTGTGCGTGGCTGGTGACAGAGGACTGTATTGAGCTGAGGAAGAGGGCAGGTGGTGGGCGGTTGGTCGTACACACTAGGCAATCTCTTCACTCGAATAAAACGCTCACCTGTGTAACTGATTTTCTAACAGTTAGCTGGCTTGTTTTTTTTCCCCAGAATCCTTGAAGACTTTCAAGGGGGCTTGGGGGGCAGTGCTGATACTAAGAGGTCAAGGTAATCCAGAGGCCTTGGTGTCACAGCTGCGCCATCAGGCCTGTGTCCTGCACCACTTTGTCAAGAAGGAAAAAGATGATTGTGCCTGCCTCAACATTTTAAAGGAACTGCTGGATTATACATGATTAGGATGACGCCACAGCACCATTTGATCCGATTAATTATTTGTAGTCGACCCAACAGAGAGCCGGTAAAGGTGCTCATTCCTTGGGTGGAGGCAGGCGCAGACAGGCCGGGTGCCTTTTGGGAAGACGGGAAAGCTGCGCGTTATCCACTTGGAATCTATTTACCCACACACGTCCTCCCACTCCCAACGGTTTCTTCAAACGGGTTTTTAGCATCTAACCTTCACCCATCATTGCCTGGCTTTATCAAACAATACCAGTGACAGTGGTTGTGATCCAAAGCCTGTCTACATGAACACCAGCAGCTTTAGAGCTTAGGAGAAAACAAACACGAGGATTGTCCCCTCTGAGCTGGTGGAGTCCTGAGCGCTGTCAGTGCGTGGCTCGTGTAATGTCAAAACCTGCCCACAATAGGCCCTAGTAACATCTGATCAAACAGCAGCAGGCGCGTAGTTCGGTTGCACTTATGGACACCATATAGCCGAACCACTGCACTCGCAATGAGGCCTTAATTAGACTTCTTTCAGGGACACAAAGGTTATCATTGTGTCAATACAAGATAAGGATGGAAACATACAGACACAGGGGCATGGAGGACAATCCCCTCTGTCAGAGCAGAAGCAATCCAAGATTACACACTTTGAAGTAATCAATAGAAGTTTTCCAATTCCAGCTGAACTTTTTTCGGACAAATTTCAATCGTTAAACCCAACAAAAAGGGAAAAATTAAATCAGAAACCGCCTTATGAGATAAAAACGTTCTGTGGCTTATTAAGAAAACACCAAGCATAAACATGGATACATATTGTTGCTAAAGTAAACATACGTGTCTTTGTGTGGCTCAAGCTCTCCAAGGATTGGATCTAAAAGCTTACTGTTTGTCACGTGTTCGCGGCTGCACCTCAATGCAGCTATGACGTCCTCTCCCAGTGCTTTTCCACCTGCCTGAGGACATACTGTCAGGCACCGTGGTTTAACAAAGCTCATGTCCCAACGCACAACAAAGCATGACACAGGCTCTTATGGTCACCTCAACAATGGGTCAAGAAGCTTATATCATAAGACGGCAGTGGAATGAAGTGGCTTTTCCTTGCCTTCCTTCTGCACACTTTTTATTTTTACATCAAATAATGTCATTATTCCATGAAAGACCCATGGTGTGTGTCTTTAATATGTCATTGCAATACAATGTCAGAAGAAGAGCAATTATATTTCAGTTATAAAATGATCAGGGGCGGTCATCTCTCTCACATTGCACCTACAACCAAACAGGAACAATGTACTGCACAAGTAAGTTTTAGTACATCAAGTTTTTACTGATCACATGGAGGTAAAGAAAGGCAATATTTTCAAGCATGCAAAGCTACTTTAACAATAGACTTGCTTGCTTGAATGTAACATATTTTAATTCATGCATACACTCAATGTGTTCCCAGTGCAATGTCAACAGAGCAGATTCAGCACTGTTTCATCTCTCATGACACCCAGACATAAAAATCTTCGGTTTCTAATGTTTCTCAAATGTGCTCATGTGAAACAGCCACCTCACCTGCCCTGGCTAACCAAAGCTAGCACAGGTGTGACTCAACACCTCCCGGTAGAAGAGAATGGGAAAAGTCATGTTTTTTTGTTTTTATGATACTCCATAATACCGATGGAAATGCATATCTGCGTTTAAAAGTAAGACCTAGCGTAAACACTAACACTGGTTTTATGACGTTTCCTAAATGCTGATTTAGACTTGCGGTGTCAAGTATGTCACTCTTGCCCTGACTTGGCTCATATGTGTGTCCCACTGTATGATCAACATCACCCACAAGACAGCAGAGGATCAACCAGGGAGAGATTCCACTGGGCTCCCGTTCCAAGTCCGAGCAGAGGTGGAAAACACACTGGCCTGTGGTTCACACTGTGCAGGCACGGGCTGTCCACTGCTGGCACAATGAAGCTGAGTGGAGTCAGTGGTAAATGTGTGTCTCACTGAGGACGTAAATGAGTATCCAGTAGCCCAGTAAAATGTTACAAAATGACAGCGTTTGTTTAATTTGTTTGAGAGAGAGAGATAGATAGATAGATATAACCTTATGCATAACCGATTACAGCTGCATGAGAAACTTTGATGAAGTATACATGAGAACTGAAGTTGTATTTCAAGTCGAGGAAGTCAATCTTGATTTTAAGCATCAAACCATTCAACACACACACACACGAGACATACGTTAGCATGTTTTCATGTTAAACTTAATTTTTTCCACGCATACAAAATCTAATGAAGTGTACTCGAGCCAGCTAAGCTTCTCGGTTCTTCGTTACCTTTTACGTCATATTGATGGATGCCGGGGGAGGGGCGTTACGCAATGTACCCTTTGTCATGTCTACAACCAAGAATAGATCATCTGTCACTCCAAAACAAAGCAAAGGGTTATCTTCAAACTCAGCTGAGACAGAGAAAATCCACAGTTGCATAGTAAAAATAAGAATAAGAACGCCTGTATTATAAACAGGAAATACCTGGCAAACAATCGTATCCCCTAACAATGACTGCACCAGGGGTGTTGTACATGACAGCAGTGTCCTGGTAGAATAAGCCATGCATTCCACATGGTCCACTTTGCACATGTTGCTAGCTTCCCGGCTGCCAAACCAGTTTGTGTTGCGTAATAATACCTAAAGAGGTATGTTCAAGATGGCTTTCTGACCGCTGCAAACATTTGGATGTCAGCAGAGAGGCCAGACACCTCGAAAGTGCGTCTTCCACTCTCAGCTTTCAAGGCAGCAGACAAACAGCCTGCCCGGCACATACGCCACAGGAAACACGATACAACGCAGGCATATTGGAGATCAATGCAAGCCGTGAGCACAACTGGGTGTGAACATCATTTTGGGGAAAACAAGAACAACGTGGACGAGCGCAAGACTTCATCTCGTCTTCCAGCAGGTGAAGAATCGTGTTGGCACAACCACAAAATCACATGATTCATAAATAATCACACACACACACACACACACACACACACACACAACAGGTATTAAGCACTTATTCTAACCGCAAACTCTTACTCACATGCAAGCAAACACGTAGACACACACATCAGTGCCACTGGGGTGAGCTCTTCAACACAATGCCTTACATACATTTCAGCAAAGAACAACTGCACATTGATTTTCAAACACCGACTCCCACGTTCCTGATTTTGGACCGTCTGGACACATTTCGCTTTATTACTCAAGAGTAGCATGCTGATCAGCATGTAAATGTGCTGACACCATATTGTGCCTCTGCAGTTGTTGTCACACAAAAGGTCACCAGAGAGATGTCTGATCCCCTAAAGAGGAAAGCACAGATGGATTAACTTTGCCCAAAAAAAATCCAGGGTGCTCTGTTTGTCATTTCCCACCGACCGGTGGCCTAAATACTTAATACCAAAGCAAACGTATTTGGACCACTGACTAATCTACTGTGTGTTGAGATTAAACGACATAGTTGTCACCTCAAGGAGACCTCACTTCAGGCTTTCAGTCCATCATAACATTTAAATAGGTGGGCCTCACTGTAAATTCTGACATCATAGCAGATTTACAGTAAAGGACATCAGGACTTTTAAATGTTAATCCCTTTGGGATATTATGAAAGCATTAGAGTTAATGATTGGTGTCGTTTAAAGGGGACTTCTGAGGTCAATGTAAACTCACTAAGTCTTTTTTAATATATATATATTTAACAAATATTTAAGGGATTACACTACTGATCCTCTAATTACCTTTTCTCAGTCTATTGTTCTTTCCAACACTTCTCTCTTGTTCCTGTTATACTTGCACGGTGTGTTTGACAGCCTACCTGGCTGGGCTCACAGGCCTTGAAGACGTGACAGGACATCTCGGACTCGGGGTTGTCGGGCTGGCCCCGCAGGAGATAGGCGAAATAGCTGAGATCATTGCTGTTGTGAACGAAGCGAGAGACGAGCTGCGCCTTGTGCTCGAATATAAAGACCGAGGAGTTGTTGCTGCTGGTGGGGACGCATCGCACGAAGGGGGGGTTGAGGATCAGCTGAACTTCTCTCGGCTGCACCGCGGGGCCGCAGTCGCACCTCTCGCTCCTCCTGCGGATCTCGGCCACCAGCCACGGCAGCATGGGCAGCGTGCTCCGCCTGTCCAGCGAGGACCAGCCGACGTAAGTCAGGGCGAACCTCCTGTCTGACTTCGGAGGGCTGCTCTCCCTCTCATCCCGACTCTCCATGTCGACCCAGCAGATTTTCGGCCGAAGTGAGACTGAAGATTACCTAATTTTATTTTTTTTTACAATCCCGATGCACCATCCCCTGCAATCAAACCCAGGCGCACTTGTGGTTAGTTTGCAACAGTTTCCGCGGCCGAAACCATAGTGAAAGTTCATCCAACTGAGAGATTTAACTACGGGCACACATGTGCTCGCGCCCCAGATCATCTGCAACACTCCATGTTATCCAAACCTCTCAGGAGTGTCTCCGGTGGACGGTTTTCCTCCAAGGATTTCAGGTGAACTCACTTATATGGGCATGTATTTGCAGCCTGCTCCTCGGCTCTGTTCCTCCACTGTTTGCACGGGCAGCGAGTCAAACGCTAAACAGTCCTGTAGTGTGCTGTCCCGGCCAAGCTCGCTTGCTAAAGCGTGGCTTTGGATAGCTCCTGTGTAAACACAAGTCGCCCCGTGAAATCTGACTTCTTTGACGCGCTACACGTCGCTCCCGTGCACGTAACTGCACCGCGTGTTAACAATAGCCCCGGCCTCTAAAATCCGGTTAGCTGTCGCGGTTGCATTTTTTTTTTCCTTTCTCGTCTGTCTATTAAAGACACATATTGATGCGTCTTTATCGCCTTTTAACGCAGTCTCCTCCGGTTGTGATCCTTTCTTCCACAGCGCCTCGGAGGCGGAGCAGCTGTGCGCGTCTTTGACCCGCCCAGCCGTCCCATGTGCTGGAGGAGTGGGCAGGGCAGAGCCGTAAAACGTGACAGGACGAGGCTCCGCCTTTCTCGAAAGTGCCCGCTATAACTGGAAAGCCTTTTCCACGGTAGTGTGGAAAATGTATGCAGCCCCCATTGGCACCGGTCCCTCCGGGTGCCCGTTACTCTGTTAGTTGTAATCAGACCTAAAGAGGAGGGGTCGCGAAAACCACATATGCTGACTGCACAATGCACCACGCGCAATGCTTCACTAGTTCTCAACTGTTTACAAGCAGACTGTTGTGCTGATTCATGGTCCTGGAGAGCTGTAATCACATCTGATATGCTTCATGCACTAGAGGAGTTCCAGTCTACCAAATGCCATAATTCCAAGCACTGCACTTATTCCAAAAATAGTAGCTGTGCCATATATAACCTCATCACTGAGGCAGTAGCCATTAGAGCCCTGCAGCCTACAAAACACCCCACATTACTGGTGAGGACCATGTGTCCATATGTATTGCAGGGCAATAGACCCCATGCCCTCACTTGATGAAATTATAAGGTTTTATTTTATGTTTTGCACTGTTGATATTGTATTGAATTGACTGACTACAATGCATTGCAGTGAAAATGGAAGTTAATGGTTAAAATCGTACCGAATCAGCACACTGGATATTTAAAGTATCCCTTATTTTCACACCAGAATGTCTCGAGATCCTCAGACTTCACATCGGGAGCTACTGTTAAGACAATAAAACTACCCAAAGGTAGGTCAGAATTATTTCTGTGTGGATTCTACAGAGTAGTTAGATGGTAAACTTTAACACAAATTTATATGATTTAATCAATTTAGTGTGTAATTGCATTTAGTTTGATGTGGTCTGAGCTGTGAAGTTGGGATCAAATAGCCATGCAATGAAGGTTTACATTTAAATTGTGATTTATTGCGTCACTGTCGCATGGCATCAAGGTACGGACCAGGCCGAAGTAGAGGCCTCCTCACAACCACACAGTATGTGTTTCAGCATTACAAGGGAGAACACAAACAGCAAAAGTCTTCATCATTTATTAACAAAAAACAAAACAAGGAATGTAAAACATTCACATGGATCATTTCACTTTTACAAGCTTTTCAAACTAAAAGCTGTCCTGCAAAGTTTATGATTTTTTTTTGTATACAGGATGTATTGTGTGCTAGTTACAATATCTTAGCCTCCATAAAAATACAGCAACATAAGCAGCACAATGTATCTCCATTTTGTACAGTTTAAAAGTACAAAATCAGAAGCAAAGACAGTTAGTGCAAACTATGATTAATGGAAACCATATCAATTACATTTTGTAACAAATGAGGCAGTTTGAATATTAGTAAGTAATAAAACAACCGGCCTGCAATAAATCCTACTTCATAAAGGTTTAATAGTGTTTTAAACTCTTTCAGAGTTCTTGATTCAATTTCGTGGACGTTTTGGGTGATGTTGAATTGTATTGCCTTATACTGACAGATGTTTCTATTTTTTGTCCACGCCATTCATATCAGAATGTAGACCATAGACTGTGTGTACACACATACATATTATGAAATACACAACTCAACAACAAAACCACCTCTCTGTATAATGTAATACATTTACCTAGAACATCGTAACCTTCACGAAGGTAGGATTTTTTTGCAGTACTGTTGTATTACAGCATTAGTTTTAGCTAGGTGTACTTAATAAACTGGCAACTGGGTGTAGAGTACATATCCCTAAAATTAAATTCATGATACCTGGATAAGCTGATGGAAAGAAATGTACTTAAATCTTGGCATTTTTAACTATTTAAACAGCTGGAGGTCCTAAAAGGAAATCATTTAAGAGTTTATACAATCTGTGGAGTGCAAGCAGACAATTGAGCAGCCAGCAAAGAAAACGCATGTCAAGCTGTTCTTCCATACACGTAAACTGGGGTGTAATTGCAACCATCATACAGTCTCCATAACAGCCGCCATCTCCTTGAACTGCTTGTGAAAGTTCTGCAGAGGACAAAAAATTAAAAATAGACATCTCAAAATCAGGCCATATAATAATAAATAAATGAAGTAATAAATGAAGCCAGCGCTACATTCACATCAACAAAGACAGACCTGGAACTGGGGAACGGTCATCTCAAAAGACCGCTGACGAATCTGTCCGGAAGGCTCAGCGCTCTTCAGCAGCAGACACACGTATGGGGAGTTGAGAGATCGGCAGGTGTCGGAGCTCACTGCCATGCCAAGCTTCCACTGCATGTCCACTAACTAGAAAGACATAGCAAAACAACTAACAAGGCAAGTCTCATCACCCATTTGAATATGAATGACACTGCTTTAATGCATTACATTCGGACATACCTGGCTGATGCTGAGCATGGCCTGGACCTCCTGCTGAGCATGGACTAACGGACCATGTTCACTCCACAACCTGTGGAACGCCTGGAGGGAAGCTTTGGGCCACTTGTTGTTGCCTTCTTCCAGCCTCGCCACAAGGTCATTCCCAGAGAGGTTGTTCTTCCCAGCTGACCTGGTGATACAAATATGATCACTCCTCACAGTACAACAATGTGCGTCTTCATTCATGATTTACCCCTTTCACCGGGCCCAGAAACCCTGGAGAAATGCTGTTAAAGTTCCATTACACAAGTGAAGCCAATGCTACGGACATGTTCTTATCAAGGGGGTTTGGAATCCACATACAAATACATCACACTGGACAAACATGTCAACATGCAGGGTCATGATCAATAACATACGGAATAAGCATGGGCTACATGGGAGCAGACACACCAGTTATCCACTTTTGACAAGCCACATTTGGAGGCAAAAAAAAAAGGAATAGGTCAAAAAATACCTGAATGTTAACAAGAGAAATCTGATAATGCTTTGTAGAGCTTCATGGTCAAGTCTGACTCCAGCTCTCTGAAATCTCTGTACAGAAAAGAAAAACACACATGTAATGAAAGAGGAACTTGGGAATATGGGTTACTATGAGTTAAAAAAATATTATAAGGAAATATTGACTCACATCAGAAATTTCAGCTGAATCTACTCCTCTAGTCTGACCTTGAAGATAAATCAGAATGTGCTGACACTGTGGAGATTATAAGATTAGATATTAGAACTACAGCGCGACTTCTATGGCAACACCACCACATCCTGTGTGACTTGTGCAGAGTATGGGTGAAACAACAAAAACTACTGTGTTCACTTCTATATCACTCACTTTAATAGGAATCGACGACTATACTGCATGCTTACATTCCCTCTTTGTTTTCGGTCTGCATGGGGATATGTACACCTACAGATAAAATATACTCACTGCTTCAGCCAACAGTTCTGGAGAAAGCCTACAGATGTTGTCCACAACTTTGTTGACACCTGAAAAACAGAAGTGAAGCAATCCATTTATCACAGGTTCTCCCATACTTTTCTGGACCACATTACTGCTCTCAGACTGCCCACTAGTCACTGTGTCCACCGAGTCTGACTGTGGCACCTCCTTGTTATCTTTTCAAGAGCAGGCAAGCAACTTCAACTGAAACAGCATTTATAATATAAGTTATAAAATATACAACAAATATATGAGAAATCGTATCAGTCTGACGTTGACAGTCGTCCTTGGCCCAAAGAAATCTCAGAAGAAATCTTACATTTTTTCTCAGAACTTTATTCAGTAAACAGACAAAATAAAACATATAAAAGAAGAGATGGGGATAATAAGCAGGACCAGCACAACGCAAGATCTAATCTAAAATAATAATCAATACGTAAGAGAAAAGTTCGGCTATAAATTAAAAATTAAACAATAATACAAGAAAGTACAAGAAAGAAATGACATCAAAAAAATGTTAAGGGTACCACCACATACATTTGCCTTATCTTTAAACCACTCATCCCGCCTCCCAGTAAATAAAAACACCGATACAAAATCTGGCGCAGTATCACTGATGTAATGAGGTCACAGGTGTGTTTATATAGTATTTTACAACGGCGTCGAACGTGGCTCAGCCAATCACAATGAAGGACCGGAACTATACGTTATAGGTGTCACTGAAACCGATGGTTGTCTGTTACCCGAACGTATACTACAAACTGGGGCGAGGCTTAAATTATGGTTAGAATAAGGTTGGATCATGTTAAATATCCCAGAAGACAATTTGTTAGTGATGTGGTTTGGTTAAGCTATATCTAAGTTAAGGGGAACCACATACCGACAGGGAAACCGTCTTCGACACACCTCCGGGTAGCTTCCGTGTTAAGCTAACGCTAATAAGTAAGTAATATATTGTCTGGAACGTGTACAGTGTTACCACAAAAAGCGAAACCTATTCGTGTCTCTAGCCAAGTGAGAACACCGAACCGTGAGCTATTTGATGCAAAGTTTAAACCCACCATGTGATTCCTCTGCTGCTGGCATGTTTTCTCTCAGTCAGGCTGCAAGTGTTCCCCGCCGTGACAGTGTGGCCAACTTAGCGGCTTTCTCGCTTGACAACTTCTAAGATACCTATAGCTTTTTTTAAATGTATTATTCGTATTCTTTAAAAGAAACACCCGCCTAGAGACAATATATAGCGACTTTTTGGGAGGACAACCCCTCTTCTTAAGTCAGACTCGCTAGCTTAATATTCTTCGTGTACATTAGCGGGTCGCAACCGTCGTAAAAGGAGCACACTGCCCCCTGCTGTTTCGGAGTGTCGTCGTCTTTCAGGTTTTACGACTTTTTATTAATGCCTCCTTCTGAATATGGTCTTCCTCTACGTCCGTTTATTTTAAATTCGTCTAATCAGTCCAGTTGCTCTGCCCTCCACACTGTGTTCACACTCAAATACAGTCTTACAGTGTTTAATAGTTTAAATAGTTTAATAGTTAAATACAGTCTTTCCATCATGAACCTCCCCCAAAAATACGTAGCATGTTCAGGAGTCTTATTGCAGCGACTGGATTCATGACATTGAAGTTAAAGGGGACACAAATGAAGGTAGATAAAGATGCATTACATAATTGGTAAAGTCACGGCGTCACAAATACGCAAAGCAGCACGTAATTCCGCAACATCTACAGACTTTCGGAGCAGGTTTTAGCTACTTTCCATAGAAAATCGTTGACAACACCGGTGAAGGGACCACTCTGGTTTGTGCCAAAATCACCAATTGCAATAATTCTCCAGCAGAGGGAGGAAGTAAGCAAGAAACTGATATGTGGAATGGCCAATGACCCCAGTAAGGAAACTTTCTTTTTGTTAGTGTTTTGTTCTAGGAAACCTCTATGAATGTTCAAACAATGGTGTTTTTTTAAAAAGTATACTATATTACAAATTTTATTTTAAGTGTGATCTTTGTTGTGTGAAGTTTACTTACGAGCATTTGATGAAAGCATAAAATAAGTACATAAATGTGCGAGTATATTTACATTTTCCAAAAGATTTTGATGTATTTTAAATACACTTAAAAACAAATGTTTCACTGGGGAAGTAATGTAATTTAAATGCTACTAAAGTCAGATTTAATAAATTAGTCTTTAATCATTATGATACCGGTTGGTACCTGCTGCACAGGAGACAAGATTATTGTGAAACACTGGTGAAGTACCAGAACTAGTCTCAGTAAATAGCCTGCGGTGAAAGCATGTGCTCTCTCGTCATGGCTGACTAGGACCTGTTTAGTCAACATGTTTGAGTGCCTTTCAGAAAGACATATTTGACAAGAACAACAGCAGTAAATCCAAAGACAAACTCTGGTTAGTGTGTGCTCACCTTCTCTGAAACATAACCACTTTATCTGCCTTCAGGTCTGAAAGATCCAATTTGTGGCCCTTTTCAATGAGCCAATCAATGGGGGCGAAGACGAAACCCTGCATGGCATTGTGGGGGCTGCGTTTGTCTCCGAGTACTTATGGTGGACACAGTGGTCCCTCGTCGGGACAGGCGGAGGTGGATTGGATTATGAGAGGCATCCAAAGATACACAGAAGTTTCAGATCTTCAGATCTTCAGATCAATTTCAATAAATAAATTGAAATTGAATTGAAATTTAATTAAGGTCAGGGATCATGTGGTTACAAAACAATGAATACAGACCACTCAGATTACATAATTTTGCTAAAATCCTACACAATTATTAGAAAATTGTATTATTGCCACCCAAATTGAGATATTAAATGCTCTAACAAGTAAATGTGATAAATATCAAACATGAAACAGATGAGATAAAGTAGCAACTGCGATGGAATAAATGGGAATGCATGGAATATTTCTATTTTTTTCAGTTTTACTCACAGGGGAAAGAAGCCTTAAAGGATCGGTGGCTCCATAATCTGTGTGCTCCAGCAGTCACCTCTGCATCTGTGAGAGTAGAGTCACTGAGGCCTCTCCGTTGGGTGAATAGTCATCTGTGTGGGGAGGACGGGACAGGGGGAGCATGCAGGTCAGCCCTTACTGCACTCTTCTAAAACTGCTGAATGTGTTTCTGCGTGAAGCGTGGATGAGGGAACCTAGGATTTGGGAATCGGTGGGCTTCAGACTGGCAAAGAGCATTCTGTCTGTAGGGAGACGTGATTGCGCTTCGTCTTCCCTGCTGAAATAATATGGAGCTCAGCACTGCAAAGACAGGGATGATGCGGGGCCAGAGTGGAAACACAGGCGAGACTGTACAGAAATTCGAGTCCTGCCTAAATAGTTTGAGCAAAATTCAAATTATTCAGCCTTTTTCCCCCAATATCACTGAAATTCACATATTTCTAATTTGGGACATGCAACACATTTCAACAAGCCCATATAGTACTTAAAAGAGGGACAACGTAGATTTGGAGACAAAAAAAAAGCATGGATGCCTCTAATGAAAATAACATGGCCAGGGTGACTCCTTATCTCGACTCCATTATCCCCACAGGCATGACCCCCTCAAGCTGCACGCAGTGTAGTTTTTTTGCAATGATCATCTATTCTCTTTGGCTTGTATGTTAATAACATAAAGCATAGCCTACAATACCACTTAGGATCGGCATACATTGCACTAAAACAAGAGTGGCACACCATCAACCACTTTTCGATCTCGGCTAAAAATATGCATTCCATTTCACGACTGCTTGCCCACGATGAGCCTCGCCGCGTGCTCTCCAATAGCTTTTTCCCTGCACAGGACGCTGTGAGACGCAGGTAGATGAAAAGTAATCAAGTAACCGCTCGCCCTTCATCCCTGGTGACTCGTTGCTTACAGTAATTGGTCGATGGGGAAATTGATGCCTCGGGCTCTGAATATCTCGTGGCTGTTTGTGTGACTGACCCTTCATGACACGCGTTAAGTCTTTTTCATCAACAGCGTTAGGTCAATAATGTTTCGACGGTTTGTCTTAAGGCGTTGGCCTCCAGTTATTTTCTTTATTTATTATCAGAGCCACTGCTCAGCTGCAAGCCAGACTAAGTTGATTATTGTTGCAGAAGTACAGTTTTTGGTAGCACTGAAGTCTATAGGCACTTCACAGGGCCTTGTGGATTGACATAAGAGTCACTGATAATAGAAAATGGACATTGCGATATTATTACATTGTTTTAAATCCATTTTGCAGGTAATAGATAGAACTTGACACCTCCAGTGCACACGCAGTACATTGATAATGGACTTGTCAATGAAGTAGGACACATCTTTTGAAATGATATAATTCTAAGAATTTGTATTGAGGTGATTGAACGTTTTTGTAATAGACGTAATCCAAAGTAAAAAATAAGTTTTGTGTTAAAGATGTTATAATATACGTGTATTTTGAATATATAAATCCCAGGATTGATTGTACTGTATAATTTCAATGGGAATTAGTTTAGAATTACCAATATTTTCTTTTATTGTTTTTCTTTTATATTGTGCTTTCCAGTTACAATGTTTAACATTTTAATTTTGATCAAATGGAAATCTATTTTGATGGGGGGGTGGGGGAATGCCCCCGAGCTAATGAAGAACAACAGCGCCCCCGCCTGGCGGTAATATATTGGGGCTACACACTTTTAATGGAGCCGGTTCCCTAATTTGAGGGAAGTGAAGGGAAAATTTCTATTATTGTTAATTTAAAATTATTTCCAAGAAATAGAAACACGTCTACCATTGATACGACGTACGAAATGTTTACTGAATTATCAGATGATACTAAAAGGAGTGAACAACCACTGAGGTTCTCCGAGACACGCCCATGACCCTGGAATGGTCCACTGTTGGTCTGATGGTGTGGGTACAACATTAAAAAAAACTTAATTTTGCAGACAAAGAACGATAACATAACTTTTAGGATTTTAAATACAATGATAAATGTTTCGATGTGTGTAAGTTGTCTGTTTATGTCGTAAAGTGCTGTGTGTGGTGTATCTGTGGCGTACAAAGAAGCGGGTACCCCTGCGCATTACCCTAAATGTCGAGGTCCACTTTCCAGACGCGGAAGCAATTTCCAGCTGTCAAACAGCTTTGGTAAATCAGTTTCAGCTCTCTGTTGAAAGGAAATTAACTATTGACGTTACTTCAAAATGGACTGTCCACGCTGGTTGCCTCTGGAGTCAAATCCAGAAGTACGTATCGTTGATTATCTTCACACGATATTGTTTTATCGAAGTCTTTCATTCCCAGTCATGTGAGGGCTAGCTAACGTGTAGCTAGCAGAGAGAACAAAAGCTGAAGCCGGTGTTGTTGCTTTGCTGAACCCAAACGCAATCTGATTCACATTTGTATTTGTGTCTTTTCATTTTAGGTCATGACAAAGGTGAGTATTTTCTTCTGGCTGAATTCAACACCAAATGGGTCTGAATAATCAGCAGCAACACGACTTACAGAGGCGAGAGGCCTACCCGGCAGCGATGCTACATCCAATGTAACGTTATTTTTAAAGGTTCAAAGTTACGAAAAAATGTACAACTGTCTGAAAAACATAATGGAAGCAAACAGGCCACGAAGAATTTGACACGAGCATTGACGGTATTTATTGTAGCATGCTGTAATTGTATATCTAAGAATATATTTGAGAAATGATTCCACGAGCTAAACAAATTACATGGTTTGTGACATTTAATGCAGCTGTCCATGACATTTTCTGTAAGATCTACCTGACAATATAGCTTCTGGCCCGCAATTGATATTTGAAACTTGAAGATGCTGATGCTTTTGAGTAAAGTTCCTGACAACCACAGATTGATAACCATTCTGCCCCCTTTAAACAATATCAAGAGACTCTCCGCCTATAAATACAAGGGAAGCTAATGTGTTTAATGTCATCCTAGTGGACACACTGGACAATTTGGTAAAACTCTATTGTACAAGTCCACAGAACCTGTGTAATTTGGTACTAATCACGAGGAGACGGTGTTTAATTGGTATACTTTCAGTTCATTGCGAGGGTAACCTTTCAGATCAGCTGAACATGAAAAATGTGAAATGTATCTACATGCGAGCATACAATTAAACACATGGATGAAGTTTCCAATAATAAACGAATAACTTATAATTAAACTGCAGAATAAAGCATTACCCATAATTTTGCTTTGTTACGAGTATTTTATTTAGAGAGGAGTTAACAGTTTAGTTTTTTCCTCAAAGATTTTCTAACAGAAGTTTATTACGCTGGTATGCAGTGGAAGAATATTTATTGGAGAGTAATGACATTTAGATTTATTTTTTAATGTCTATGTTCTAGCCTTTTTGGGGTTGGGTAGGAATCGTTTTCGTTTCCGATGGCAATAAGAAGGCACTTCACTCTGAGTTAAACTTGTCTGCCAGATGTTGTTAGGTTAGCGTTATGTCTCTATGTGCATACAAATGTTCTCTCCGCTTTTGTGTAGTTCGTCAACTGTTTGGGTATGAGGCCAACCTGGCAATTTGGAGATGTATATGGTTTGGATCCAGAGCTCCTCAGCATCGTACCAAGACCAGTGTGTGCTGTGCTGCTCCTGTTCCCAGTGACAGAGAAGGTACTTATATATTAACTTATATATTAACCGCATGTCCATGAACCTTAATGGAGTCCTCCACATTACGCATTTTGACAGAATTCTAGACATCATGTTGTGCAGACTCGTGTCCATGGCAAAAGAAACAATGTTCAAACGTTTCTCCTCTCTCTTGCGTCTGCCCAGTATGAGACATTCAAGCAGGAAGAGGAAGAGAAACTCAAGGATCAGCGACAGGAGGTCTCTCCTGACGTCTATTTCATCAAGCAAACTATTGGGAACGCCTGTGGAACCATAGGATTAATTCATGCAGTGGCAAACAACAAGGCACACCTGGAATTCGGTGAGTGGTCATTCCGTTCACGTCATATTTAATAATCGAGATGTGAAAGAGTCCAACGTCTACAGCTCGAGAGCGACAACTCGGGACGCTTGAGTGATTGAAGAGTTGGTTGTGTGAAGGATAAAATTACCATCCCTGTGACAATATATTGCTGTATGATTGCAAAACATCATCTCCTACTACAATATCAGTGTTTCGACATTTCACGCAGCTCTGAATCCAAACACATTTTGTGCCTGCAGTTTTCTATAGATTTTACTATATGTTGTCCTTTCTCCTCAGAGCCTGATTCTGCTCTTAAGAAGTTTCTCGAACAGACTTCTAAAATGACCCCAGAGGAAAGGGCCACATTCCTGGAAAAAGATGAGGTAAGAAAAACCCTGAAAAGGGAATCTTTGCTTAAGCATGTGGTGATGAAGTAGTCCGAGATGGTCACACCAGGGAAGGACTACACTACCATTTTTCTTTTTTCTTTTAATCAGTGAAACTACCTGGGAACTCTTTTGCATTTACAATTTAATGTAACAGCTCTGTAGCTGTCGTGTAAGATAATAGTAAATTATAAAAATAAAAAAAATCTTAAAGGTGTAGGAGATTGTTACAAATACCATTAAACTACCAGGGGCCACTGTTTACACTGCAAATCATATCTTTTTCCCTACTTTCTGTTTCAGAGTATACGTGTTACACATGAATCGAGTGCACAGGAGGGACAGACAGAGGTTTGTATTGAGTGTCAGATGATCTGTGTTGCCTGAGGACGCTGCTGACACAGATAACACCACTGGTCTTGTGTTGAACTGTGTTTATTACACAATCTAAAATAATGCGTGTAACTCAATACGTTGTGTTCATTTCTTGTCTGTTATAGGCCCCAAGTTTAGATGAGAAAGTGAATCTGCATTTTATAGCTTTTGTGAATGTCGGAGGACAGTTATATGAACTGGGTGAGTTAACCACTGCTGAAGTATGCTCATATGTAGAAAATATATAAATATAATTGTATTTATCACATTGTTAATGGTTTAATTACTTTAATTCCACATTTAGTGGTGACAGATTCTTTTTTTTTTTCATTTATTTTTAAATTCTTTATTATACCTAGATGGCCGGAAGCCTTTCCCTATTGTCCACGGAAAAACTTCAGAAGATACTTTACTCGAGGTAAGACGTCACAGAATAAACAGACAAAATATCATAAAAATATTCTCTCAAGCGGAGCTGCCATTCGTCATTTTCCTGATGTGTTCAATTGCACTGCAGGATGCTGTAGAGGTCTGTAAGATCTTCATGGCTCGCGACCCTCAGGAGGTTCGTTTCACCATCATTGCCCTCTCCAAAGATTCATACTGAGGAAAAGACCGTCGTGACCCCAGAAAACTAAGAAAACATAACTGCCAAACATTCTCAAGTGCTCCCTTGATTGGAAAATTAGTTGAACAAAAAGAAAATCAAAATATTTTAGCAAGTGATTTGGGGGAAATGTCAGGGATATTTAAAGTAATGTTTCATTTTGTCATTCGCGAGAATTCGAGTGCTGCTGTGCAACTAAAACGTATTTCTTGTTGAGATCAAAACTTTCCAGTTCCCCACAGCTGAACAATCTTGATAATTACAGTCCGTTAGAGTTTGTTTCCATGGCAGAAATTGAACACGTTTTCGACGTCACTGAGGGAACTCAACCTTTTTCTTTTTTACTCTGGGTTTGGTGATGCATATTGTATGTAGTGATTTGTTTTTGATCATACTGTATGTCTAACCACATGGTCAGAACCAGCCGAGTAAACATGTTTTGCAAGGCTTTCATTTCAGTCACGTCTTTGGGGGGAAAAAATACATATACATATACATAGGCCTAATGCTGTTGTATGCAGTAATGATGTAATGAAAAGCTTATCAAAAAGCAAAGTCTCCTATAAGTGAGGCTAGCTGAAAAATGAAGACTGTACATCCGTTTGAAAGGTGCCTACATTTTTGTAATGAGAATAAAAAGATCTGTCAAATAAAAGGCAAATTTATTAAACACTTTGCTAGTTGACCTCCTCTGTAACATCTGTACTATTGTAAATTAGATTTGGATGGGTTTATTGCCAGATGCAGGAGAAGTGTGAAATGGGCCTTTCCTCTAGAAATACAAAAAAGACATTTGATTTGAATGCAACCTTGAAGCTGCTCTAAAAGTTGCAAACGTCACCCTGATTGTACTGAATCTCATTTTCATTAGTATGCCAATATGTTTCTCACACATACAAGTTTTCAAGTCAGGTGCACATGTGAACACTTGCCATATCAGGCTTCATATCAGCTATTCGCTCGCCAAACCTGTGCCTTGCATCTGAATGTTCAACAAACTGTCAAAGTTTGTCTTGACTTGTCCGTCTTGTTTGTGTAACGTAGGCCGTGCCTTGGATGAACCAAAAAAAAAAAAAACATTCTCAGGAGAACACAAATCATTACAGACACTCGACCAGGCTGCTTAACTGTTGCGGTTTATATTGTGATTAAAACTGATCCAGAAACTTGACTGCTTCTAGTTGGAAGAGCATCCTACTTATTCCATTCCTGTAAATCTGCACCTGGAGCAGATGTGAAAGCAACTTTAAATTGAAAAGTCAACTTTTTTTTGTTTCTGTGACTTCTACAATAAGAATCTAAGGACCTCTTTGTAAATACTCTGGACATGGATACATACTGGTTTGCCTTTTTGTGTGTTGCGCTTCTCAGAATCAACACGGCTGAAAACTGAATATTGTTCACACGGTGAAACGGCTCTAAATAAGACTGGAGAGAATTAAGAGCTCAAAACAGGAGCGGCCATGTTGTCTCAAACGTTTTGTCTGCTGTCGACTTCTTGAAATAATGAAAGAGAGAAGAGATGCTATAGACGGGTAACTGAATCGCCGTCCTCCTGTGTCTTCATCATCACCACCTCTTTGGTAAACCTCTGTCAAGGTGACCCATCTACGATATATTAAAATGCTCATTATACCAAATGACACCAACTGTAAAAGTAAAATGAGTTACGCTTTAGGTTAGACTCGTTTTTTATACAACAAACCTAGAAAAATCTGTCTTTAACCATATGGTTTTTGACAACAGAGCTTTCCAGCCTAGCAGCACCGTGGACCACGAGTTTCTTCCTCATTTTCAGGCTTTTTATAGCTCATTGAATTTGACACAACAGGCTGGTGTATGTGAAAGGCTCATGATTTCTTAGTTATGTTAAGTCGGAGCGTGTGTGCTGCACAAAAGATGGACTTCTCGAGAGGCCACTCCTTAAACAGTGTTGTAGGAAGTACTCCAATCCTTTTTAATTAAGTAAAAGTAGAAATATAATAGTATAAAAATAGAAAACATACTTCATTAAGGAAATTGTACTTGATTATTATCATCAGAATATAATGAAAGCACTCGTGCAGAATACCCACTTGCATTCTGTTGTATTAGTCTATATACAGTTTATTACATGAGTAGATTATTATTGATCCATTAACGTGTAAGCAGCATGTCCAGCTAAATTTAACAACTCTATACACTGCTGGGGATTTTAATCTATATCAATGTATCATATTTTATAAGATGATTTTTGCGGAGAATTTGAACCTGCAAAATAACTAAATAAATGTACCTGAGTAAAATGCATTTCCTATGAACTGTAGTGAAGTAGAAGTATAAATAATAGCAGATATGGAAACGCTCAAGTACAAGTACTTCACGTTACTTTCCACAACTAAATCACCAATTGATGGCGTTAGATTCTGCAATGCACCCCGACCGCCGCTGCGTGGCGTTGCACGCAAGAGATTTGTTTTAAAAGGAGAGCCGAACTCCTTCAAGTAGAGAAGTTTTCCAAGAGACTCAAACCTCTTGACGTGTATCTGGTCGGTGCTCAGCAGTGCGCGGGCTTCACATTGATACGATTTTGTGTGAGTGTTTAGTTGCCGTTTGTGATTCGGTGTAGAGTTACACTTTTGTGTGCACCTATACTGTACGGGCCGCAGTGAAACCCCGGCGTCCAAATAATCCTTCAGAGAGGAAAATAACAGCGCACTCAAGCTTGTGATCACCTGGAAGCCGCTCAAGGGCCAGTGGGTGGTCCTCGGGCCCCTCTTTGGAAACTCGTCCTGCCGCAGCCCTCCACCTCGCGCAGCTTGAACTTGATGAAAAGAGAATATCTCTCGTATCTGCCTCCACCAGACGAGGTGAGCTGTGAAGAGTCGTTTTACGCGCGATCGCAGGTGGAGCGGACCGAGCGGCGCGTGAACGTACCCAAAAGAAACCGACCACAGGTGTGTCGGATGAAAGAAAGGACAGGTAAGCGGAAGCTGCCAGGTGATGCACGGGAAAGGCATTACTGTTACACCTTGCATTCATTCGCCGGTACCCTGGTGGGAACGAACAATAGGAGGCATATTTCATAAACGAGGAGTGTGATTACGCGCTCTCCTGACCGCACGACCAGTTTTAAACGCGTTCCTTGTGTCTTGTGTCTCATTGCTTGTTTGAACCGGCCCACATTTACGTCGCTGGACTCTTAAATGCGGGTGAGCAGGAGCCGGTTTGTCCCGCCGGTGCAGCTCGCATAATAGGTTTGCGTGATGGAGTGGCGTGAGCAGTCCGCCGTCAGCTGCGACGAAGCCTACGTGGAGGCGCAGAGATGGATTGAGGTAAGTAAAAACATGTTAAAAAAAAAAACTTTCTTTACTGTGTGTGACAGCACTTTAGATTTGGGAAATCATAGAAAAGGCGACAAACAGAAGAACTGAAACTGCGACATATTGGCACTGCTTGTGATCACCATATGGCAGTTAAGGAGAGTGTGTTTGTTTGACTTTACTCTCATAGTGTTTGGCTGCTCTGAATTTACATAAGAAAGACTGACATGAGCTGAGGTTCCTGGTTTTTATTTAATGGCTGACCTCAGGTCTCAGGTAACTGGTGAGATAGAATCTATTATTTCAAGAGCCCAGGTACATGAATTTGACCCCATTCATCATCATTGTTTGTGGGGCTGCTTCCTTTGTCAGATCTTGCCAAGTCCTGCTCATGAGGTTGTTTTTTTATGTCTCCAAGTGGCTTTGAAGTTACAGCTACAAGCCTCCAGTGAGAAAATCAGCAGAGCAATTAAGAAAAACTTCTGTGAATGATCCAAGCGATTATACCACACACCTAGTGTAAGCACAGATCAACCCAGATTGATACATTGACTGGGTTTGGGGTTTGTGTCTCTGAAATTGCTAGTTCAGGTGTCTGTAAGGAATCAGAAGCTACCAAAAGCAGTCACATATTATGGCAACATATAACGTTTGTGACCATTTCTGGAAAACAAGGTTTCAACAAGTGATTCTTTTTCTGAGACAAAGAATGTTATTTTTCTGGTCAGAATGTGCCCCTATCTAAAACAGTCAGTTTGCATTTCCAAAGAAAAGATTCCACCCCACCTCCAGCCAGACTCTCATTCTTCCTTTTCTCTTTACAAGCGGGTGAAATTGTGTTTCCTCATCTCACAAATTCTCTTCCCAGCAGGGGTAGAGTGGAGCTGCTGCAGGGCTGTAGCTAAACAAATATTGTTCTCTTTTCATGAGGGGTGCATCTGAATGCTTGTGATGTGACATCAATGTCTCTCGCACTTGCACACTGGCCCATTGTAGTGGCTTGGCCCGTGGACTGTGGTGGGGGCATGATCTCAGGCAGGGGCAGGAAAATTAGGGGGGGTGAGCAGGAAGCTGAACATGTTGAATAGGTAAAGGTATATAGGCCATGGGACTGTTGTGTTAACAGGATAGGTATGAGAGGTTTGGCGTAGGGGGAATACATTCGTGGGGCCAAGTTCTGGCGCGGGCAAAACTGTTTCCCTTCAAAGACAAAGTTTTGTGGCTATTGGACTCTGCCACTGAATGATTAACAAGCTGCTTGGCTTCACAGCACTTTAAACAGAGGCATGTGTGCATGGCGAGATCGGTGGTATTGTTAAAAACTAGACTAAATGGTCTAGAGCCCGTCACATGGACACATTCCTGCGTTAGCTGCCGTGGCTGTGAACATAGCCCCCTCAGAGTTGGCCAGCTGTCCGCACAGGGCGCTGCGTCCTACAACCACAGCATAGCAGAATAATAAAGGACCTTGTTAATTCGATAGGAATTAACAAGGATTATTGGATTGTGTCTGTTTTAATGTTTTTTATGGCTTCACTGGTGTTTTAGCAAATGTAGGTTGTTAAACACAGGTAACAGTGTCATAAACATAATGCTGTTGTGTTTTTCTGCCACCCCTCTTGCTTAGGTTGTGATGGACAAGAATTGAATCTCTCTAAGAGCCTCTTTTCAGGAAGGTATTACACAGAATACTTAGAATACCTCTTTAAACAGGTTGTAGGAAGAGCTTCACTACAGCCATTGGTCTGCTTTAATAACAGCACAGACTGTAATATGTATTGAATATTGTATATGAAGCTCTAGTTTTGATTTGACAGCCCTGCTTTTGTGTGTGACTGGTTGAAAAGGGCCGTATTGTGTTCCTCACATACTCTGGAGAGAAGCAGCCAATCAAAGGTAGCACAATCCTGTGGATTTCTTGAAGTTTTGTTACTTATCCTGTTCTTCCTGTCATGTAACACTGAACCAACTCCAAGCCCCCTTATGGTTTTGATGTACATTGTTAGGGAAACAATGCAACACAATGCCGCATTGTTGCCGGTTGATATTGTGCACGCTTGGATGTAGGGCTGCAATTTTACACTTATTTTCATTATCAATTTATCTGCTGATTATTTTGTTAATATTGATAAATGTTTTTGGTCCATAAAATGTCCCAGAGTCGAGGTGAAATCTTCAGGTTGTTTTTTTTGTTTGATCAACACTCTAAAACTTAAGAAAATTCAATGTGCATAAAATAGAAGAAAGCCACAAATTTACATGTTTGAGGAGCTGGAACCAGTCAGTTTGGCATTATTGCTTGACACAATTAATCGGTTGTCAAAATAGTTTCTGATTTATTTTCTGTTGCTCAAGTAATTGATCAATTTTCTGAATATTCTGAATGGTAATTACTTGTTTATGGCATATATTTTTAAAGATAAATAAAAGACAGATAACAAACTAAAAGATAATTGCTGTAGTGTTATTACAGTAAGTCATGCATATAGTTTGGTTTTTATTTGCACAGGTTCTGGAGATATCCATCTCCACCACAATACAATGGAGGTGAATGGAATTTAGTTTGTTGTGCTCACAAAAAACAATCAACCGTAACACAATAGAGAGAAAGCAGTAGTTCCAGTTATATCTGTTCGATGAGATCTGTGAATTATCTTGACACTTGTTCTAGAAACTGTGAAATTTGAAGAATTGTATTTTATTTTTTAGATATTTTCAGTCCAGTGATCACCACAAACAAAATTCCCTTCACCAGCGGTGGGTGAAAGCTCAGGGGTGAATATCTCAAAACCTCAAAATAAAAATGAAACTATCTCAATGCTAAATTCTAGTTAGAAAACCCCAACCTAACCCAAAGTTGTAAAAAAAAAAAAAAAAAAAAGTTTACATTAAGATTATTAATATTTCCACCAATAACCTCTTTCCTTGAATTTCTGTTCAGTAACTTATGGTGGTTCATGACCCGTGTCGCTGTGTTGCTTTTCATGCCAGTAGCTGTGTGACGGGACCAATCATTAGTCACCTCACTGTAGCACCGTTCTGGGTTTTTGACAGTTTGGATAGAGAGCAGTTCACATGTACTCACGTGAAGCAGGACCTCACACGAGCAGCCGTTTACTCACTGTTACACGTGGACTTATTCTGATATGTTGATGGTGTCGATGCTAAAGGCTTCCACGGTGGTGTGTTAGTCTTGAGTCAGATCCCTGGAATATTTGGATAATGTCCCAGTTGCCCTCTGATGACCCATGCCTCTGTTCTCTGCAGAAGGAACAAAGAGTTTTAGGAACAATTAGTGGTGTGGGGGGGGGGGTGCTTCATCCGTGCAAACCTTGAATACCGATTTGCCACAGTGGCCTGCATGAATAAACAATAGCTGTGGTCACGGACCCAGAGACCTCCTCGATTCCCCCCCGATTATTTGTGTTCTACCAAGATACCCTTCTTGGTTCACTGCAATAATAAGAATTCATTTCACACACGTATCAAAACACTTTAAGAGCCCGTAATAAATTCCGAGGACAACATTTCTATCTGTTAATGTAGGGGAAAGTCGTCATGAGACTCCGTTCCTCGACACGTTCTGCAGCACATTCTTGAGGGGAGCGAGGGGTGGGTTTGCAGGAAGGCAAGCTGTTTTTGAAGTCTCTGCTCCTGCCTTAAATCTCCCAGTTAAATCAGAGTAACAGTATGTTGTTGCAGATTAGAGTTGTTATCCCGCATGGCAGGTTCAACAGGAGAGAGAGGGCACAGCAGGCCAGATCTGAGGGGAGTTAATACCGCTAATGATGACGATAGAGAGGAGAAAACTCTTCTGTTGCAGCCAGCTTAGTGCTAGGTTCAGTGCCTGGGTGGATCCCAGCTTCCACACGTGGACTAGAAGATCATATCTTAATTATCCCATTCATTCTGTTGGGCTGACGTAACCTTAAGACCACCTTAAGAAAGTCCCGCTGAAAGAGGGAATCCAAATGATTGTGCTGTTTCCACCTGTAATGTTGGATTGCATACATTGAATCCCAACTGCTGGTCCCGCATACATAGAACAGTAGGGGTCAGGATTTCATATGCCAACTGCTGCGCCTTACTGATTATACGCTGTACTGTAAAGTGTCTTTGCTCTGTGTGTGAAGGTGTGTGTGTGTGTGTGTGTTTGCAGATTTGCATGTCAGTCTGTTTTCAGTGTCTGGTTATGATTGTATTCTTCTCAGTGAAGGTGGAGCACACCAAGATCTCTGCATGTTTTGTAAATAAAACAAGACAATTAAAGTTTTGACATGGCTGTGTCAAAACTTGAATCATATCTATTCCAACATCTATTATTTATTCCCTTGGAATGATGAGTATTTGAGGCTTTGGCCATCTCAGGTTACCCAGGGTGTGGTGGGAGGTGTAACACGACTTTGTTTGAAAATAATAATAGTGTCCTCCAGCCAGTCTATCTAATTGCTCCGGTTTCCTGCCGTCCTCAAAATGATGGCCTGTAATTAGCTTTGCCAGTAATCGTCCCAGCTTTTGTCCCTTTCCCTTGAAAGGGAATAGAGACAAAAGCCTTGCAACATGGCACATCTGACCAATTTGGTTGGGGAGACCTGTTTGACTTGATTTGACTTGTGTGTGTGTGTGTGTGTGTGTGTGTGTGCACTGTGGTTAATGCCAGCTGTCTTACCTTACTGTATACTTGCAGTTAATGTGTGCTCATCGGCCCTATTGGTAAATGAATTACTTTCCATGCAGACTAAAAATCACACTCGTTACAGAATGTGAGGGCAGTGGAGCTACACAAAGTGCTTTTATGTTTCAAAAACACTCCACTGCCAGTTTATTAGGTGCATGATCAACTAAAATAATACACATCCTCCCACAGCAACTGTTACTGAACTATTTCTGCAACAAAATATGATTACAATGTGTGTCCCAGTAGTCATAACCTGAGCCAGCGAGGTTAGGTTTGTTTGACTGTTAGGGGATAATTTAGCAGGATACAGTATCCCAAAAACTGGTTTCCATTTAATCATGTTGGAAAGTCAGGCTATGAGCCAAGGAACAAGGGATTAGTGTTTGGTACGGTTCCAGATCCAGGGTGTTTTAGAAAGATTTCTAGACATTGAAAGGCATTTTTGAGCTTTTTGGCAATTTACATGTGAAGTACTACGGTTACCAAGCACAAAGTTTATAGCGTCCATGTACTATTGGATTATAATTCTGTATTTTAATGCACATTCAGATACAGATTACAAAAACTATGGACATTTTCAGAATGGATTGTGCAGAATTGGTAGAAGTATCGACTCTAATTGTTTTCTAATGTAACTGCGTTGGATTTAGTAGCTCAAGTGCTTGGTGAAGTCGTTGATGGTGGGAACATTCCAACAGAACAGAACAGGAAGCTCTGTTAAGGAGTGGCCAATCCGCATGAATTTGATATCCCATAACAAAGTTGCAGTTTCACATGAAAACATAAAAGAATCTACACGATGAGTGTTATTTTTTCAATCAAGCATGTTTGTTTCTGTGTGCGCACTGTATATGGGCATGTGTTTCAGTGTGTACGGCTGCACGTCATGCATGCAGTGTGTGTGTGTGTGTGTGTGTATGTATGTTTGCCTGGATAATGGCTCTTGGTGTTTCTGCAGTGGTGGTTTGAGATCATGGGAAAGGCATGAGGCTGTGTTCCTCCAGCTCTCCAGATGCTCCCATAGCCTTGCGGCTCGGGCAGCCTGGCTCCAGCACACTTTTAGCACAGCTCTCCCATTTACCCGCGGCTTTTAGCATTAAAGTGAGAAGAAGGGAGCAACCCGCGAGCTCCCGTGGTATACCTGAAGATCTGCGCTCAACTCTGTCCCAGAGACACTGTAGGAACTAAGGAGGAAATACCTCTGACTTCCTCTGCTACTGTTCTCAACATCCTACCTTTCTTCTCCAACCTCTCCACCCCACCACACGCGCACACACAAACCCCCGCCTCCTCTCCTCTCCTCACCCAACCCCTCTCGCTATTTTGCTCACTGTTTGTGTATTCCTTTTTTTCCAGGCAGTAACCAAGAAAAAATTTGGGAGCAACAACTTCCGATCAGCACTGGAGAATGGCATTCTGTTGTGTGAGTAAGTACTCTGCTTTTCCCTGGCACCTCTCTTAAGCCACTCATTCATATGGAAGCCCTCTGCACTCCTCCAGGTCTGCACGCCGACGTAAGTGTTACTGATGTTTCCCAGGCAGACCCCCTGCCGGATCGCTGTTTGTTTGTCAGCCACACAAAGTGAGCCAGTGTTTCCAGACAGCACAACAGAGCTTGTATTATGCAGTTATTTGATGTCGCCAGTGTCAGATCTGCCCTCCGTGGTCTTGTTTGAGAATATAAAGTGAGATCTATTTCAAGTGGAGTTGCGTTGCCTGTTTGACAGATGTTCCGGATCAGAGTGCCATCGTTTCTGTAATGAGAGCTGCGAGAAGCTGTGTAGTTAAGGGAAAGCCTCCAGATGAAACCACATCGGAGAGCAAGGGCACCCTGCTTTCTCATTAGCCCCGGGTTCATCAAGAGTTTTGATGAGCCAGGGAAACAAATGTATCTATGCAGGATTGGCTTTTGCATTGATTCTCCAACTGCCCTTTTAAGAATTGTGGAGTTGTAGCTTTTCTCAGATCAGTTATCTCTCTCTCTCTCTCTCTCCCTGTTTGACTTGATTTGACTTGTGTGTGTGTGTGTGTGTGTGTGTGTGTGTAGGGTTAGCATCATGTCCCCTTATACATGTGTATGTGGGCAGCCCTGGTAGATGTGATTTGCATGAATCAGCAGGACGCCGTAATTACCAGCAGCCCATGCAGAATCCTCCAAACCTCTCTTGGCATCGGTTCAAAAAAGAAGCCCCTCATTCTGCTGATTTGAGCCTGACTCCACCGTTCGCTCACTCTCAGAGAACAGCGGAGACACTTTCATTCAGAGCGTTGTCCATGTTTTCTCAGCAGGAGGAAGAGGAAAACAGATTAAATCGCTTTCACCTACAAACTCAGCCTCTATTCCCATTGTGTTGTGGTTATCACAACTGATTGGAAAGGAATGTTTAGTGTGGCTTGCACACATGATTGCATCCTACTTGGTGTTATCTGATGAAATCATCACAGCTTTCTATTGTTTCACAGCTAAACAACTAATTTAAACCCAAATTCCTTTTGCATTCTTTTTGTGCATGTATTGTTAACCTGTGCCAAGTCTTACGCCCGTCCACCCCCAGTCTGTCTGCTGAGAGCGCAGAAGACACACACTGCAAAAAACATCCACCTTAACAAGTCATTTAGTCTAATGTAGAGTTTTTCTTAAAACAAGAAATGGGTGCGATATTTGCAGATTAAGATTTTACATACAAAACATATGAGTTGTTAGTGCATCTGTAACAACAATCCAATAATGTCTGTGTTAATACAACACTGTATTCTGCATTAGAGCTGCAATGATTAGTCAGTCAATTTATTGATTTGATTGATTTCCAAGGAAACGTGGCAAACATTTGACTGTTCCACTTCCTCAAATGAGAGAATTTGTTGCCGTTTCTCGTCTTACATTATAGTAAATGGAATGTCTTTAGGTTTTGGACTGTTGGTTGGACAAAAAATGACATCTGATAGCATTGCCTTGAGCTTTAGATAATAAAAAAATCATGGAAATAATAAGCAGATTAATCAGTAATGAAAATATAAAAATCTTGTGTGTGTGTGTGTATGTATATATTCATATATTATTATTATATACTTATATATTTTTTGCTTCTGTAATTTTACTTGAATACAATAGTTGTATTTTTACTCTTTGTTATAAGTACTTTGACTTAAATCTGAGTAGCAATTTTGGAATTTCAAAACCCTTCTATTAAAAGCCATTTGATAGAAGCGTTAATTTTTCTGATATGTGGTGATTGAATCTTTGTTTGGGGTTGTTTCAGTAGAAGAGGGTATGTTTGAGAGGCAGAGGACCCAATGTGTTTACATCAGGGTGCAGCACAGGCCATTTACTAAACTGAAGCCAGGTGGCCACCATTAAACAAAGTCGTAAACACACAACACCGAGGCTTTGCAACACTTTTTGTTCCTTCCTTGCTAGTTAAACGAGTCTAGCCGATGACCAAGTGCTTTCACTTACCCTCCTGATGTTCTCTCGCTCTCTCCTTTGCTCACAGTCTGATCAACAAGATCAAGCCTGGCATTATCAAGAGGGTTAACAGGCTGTCCACACCGATCGCTGGACTGGTAAGTCTTTTCTTTTTTTCTCAACAGCTCATTCTGGTTTTCTTCACTTATAGTTTTGTCTCATTGTTACAGTTTTTTTCCATGCTGGGGTAACGTCTGCCACAGAGAGTATGTGTTAAGATGTGAGAGGGAGCGTTGCAAGGTGCACCAGCAGCAGTTGTGAGCTGACTGGTGACATCTCTGAGGCACAGCTGCGAATGAGAGAGAGAGAGAGGTGTTTGCCTCAGTGACTTGTCGCTCCTCATATCCATCCACACTAATAAGTTCAGTGAACGTGGAGCTGCTTGAAAGGCCACCAGCCGCATTTGAGTGCACCGTAAATATGATGCTTGCCACGCTCGAGGCTGTGTTCAATCAAAATCATTCTTTGTACTGGTATGATAATTAGATTTTTGATTGAGTGACAGGAGGTCAGAAGAGGGCAGAGTTTTGTTTTACGTAACAACCTGTAATTGAATCAGTGTTTCTCAATCTCTTCACCTTTTTAAACCTGGCAATCTCTTCAAATTTAAGCAGCTTGTGGCCAAGGCCTTTTGGGGCACAGTGCCTCAGTTGTGAATGTTTTGGGAGTGTCTGCATACAAGTGCTCGGGAAGTAGAGGGCTGAAAACCCTACCTTAAACCCATCCCTCACAAAGCCCTCTCTTGTGGGAGTAATTGAGTCCAGCTGTCTGGAGGAATTATAGAGCACCCCAACTCTAACCCAGGCACTCTGAGCTTATGTCACTCAGTAACACTCAACATGTTTGGCAAGACAATGACAAGTTTGCGGTGGAAGAAACAGACTGGCACTCAAGCTAGATCTAAACAATAAACATAGTATTTTCAGTAAATCATATCCCCTGCCAGTTTGTTTTGGGCTGGCAGTAATATAACTGGCAGGGCACCTGCTGAGGTAATAAGGTAAAGTATCCCCTCCATCGGTAGCAGCGGTGTGGTATTTCCGAGGTTTGGACTCAAACTTGAAACCACCTGATCATAAATTCTCCAGCAAATGGTGAAGGCTCCTGGTTGGCCCCGCGGCTGTCAGTTACTGCCAACCACATGGAGAAAAGTGGAGAGCTCTCCCAAACAAACACTACTCACTCTCACCCTGCTGTGAGAAGAGCTTTTCTCCCAAAGTCAAGTAGCGTTGCTAAGATTGCTGGGCCTTCTATCTGTCATCCCTATAAATAGCAACGCTTTCGTTCTTTAAGTGTTAAAGTTAAGTGTTTGGAAATGGAACTTGAATCTCTGTTCTCTGAAATTGTGAACTAATTTAAGCATTAAATGTGTATGTTTTGCAACTTTTTGGTTTTTCTTTGAGAGGATTATTGCATTGTTGCCTTCATGTATGCTATCCATCTCCAGGGAATGTTGTCAGAGAAGAGAAACTGGAAGAATGCTGCTTTTCTAGTATGCTTAACTTCCAAAATGGTTTGTGGAAGAAAAAGACAAACCAAGAACAAGAGGAATGTTGCTGGTGCTTTTTTAAAAGTGTGTTTTCAAGTGTGTTCTTTTTAAACGCGCCTCATTAACACTCAAATGTGAAAATTTTCTACCATTACCGTCACAACTGTGAGATTTCAGCACTCAAATCGGTACCAGGCTTCAGCTTTGGAGGAATGAAAAGCCCAAGGAGGGAAAAGGGGAAAAAGACGAAAATCTCTGGTTTTGTGGAATATTTAGCAACATTGGCTCCAGACCCGGGGCCTATTCTTTGGCTTCATTTGTGTCCAAGGGAATGTTTCCCATGTCAGCACACTTCTCTGCCTGTTGCTGAGCACTCAGTGCAGGTTTGGGTCATGGCACCCTGGTTCAGGCCTGGTTCTGCTTTTACCAGTGCTAGGCAGGAAGCCAACCGTCGTGCGGTCTGGCAGCCAGCTACTTGAGCGGGGGCCCACTGGGCTGAATCCAGAGGGACGGAGTTAAAGATGACTCCATCGGCCTCTGCCCACCGTAAATACACTGTAATTGACATGGTGCTGGATGTTCCTGCATACACCAACCCCTTGGTGAGTTGAGGTAGCAGTGGGAGGAGATAAACAGACAGTTTCAATGGCCCTGAGGGTGTCTTTACTCATCTGTGTCTGTGTAATCATTTGTGTTGTATGGGTGCATGTTATGACTGGATCCGACTGTGGGGAGAGGAAGGTCTTTTATTGGGCCGGTTTCGGGAGAGGCAACATGTGAAAGATTCCATCTCCAGTCGGTTTATTGTCACAGGACTTGAAAATGTGTAGCCTGATATTTTAACCATAGCTTTGCTTGGTGTTTGAAGCACTGCCAGAGGTCAGTTGAGGGTAATTGTAGAGTATGCCCATCTTAGACAAAGAATGCAGTGGAAGAAATAGAGTGACCACAATGTGACCAGTAGGAACGAAGATCCTTTTATATCAAATCAGACACCTTTTATGAGTCAAATCTTTCCGTGTCTTAGTGTGAAGTGCTTAAATCGGGGTCCTCAAGTCTGCATGAGAGGATTAGAGGCTGCTGGATGGATACGGCATATTTAGCAGGATTATGTGCAGGCACAAGTCAGCATAACATTCCTTTAACTTCATTACCTCTGCATGTTCTGGGACTGATTGTTGGGGGGGATTTGTTTATGTTCATAATGCTCTTTGAGGATAAATGACATTCATACCTAAGCCATTTTAATTATCCTTTTATAAAAGCCTTAGTTACATTGGCTTATGATCAGTTTCTGCTTCAAAATACCAATATATTGTTAGAGTTTTAGAAACTATATCTGTATCAGCCTAAAAATCCAATATCGGCTATACTCCCATCTAAAATGCAGTGTATCTGTACTTGAAAGATTCCTTTAGTTTTGTCTTGTCAGCAACGTGCTGAAGTGAGGCGAGGCAGATACTTTGTTTGTTTATGACTGTGCATGCTGTACACATTGAATAACAAGGTCATAAATGTAGTGTCACTGAAAAACTGTACATGAGAACGATGTCACATGGACCTGTGTGAATAACTCAGTTACTCAATATTACTGCTGTAATATTATTTTCCAGGTTGGTACAGCCTGTACCAACCTGGAAAATTACATTCTCATGTCAATTACGAAGGCAAAGCAGAAGAAGAGCAAATAATGATCAAAGAGTGGCCAAAGTGCCTGCATACAACGAAAGGAGGGGTTTGATCCTTGGCCTGTAAGGGCCCCCAGTGATCTGTAGGGCCCGACAAAGTGTCGTTAAGGGACAAGCAAGGCTGTTAGTAAGTGATTCCTGCCCAGAAAGGTCAGCTCACTCCTACCATTTGCTAATAAGCATGTTTGCCATTTAAATATAGAACCAGCTACCCCTTAATTATTCCAGCCCATGTTGAAGCCATGTGTCATTACGTGAAACCCTCTCGTCCCAATTGGAAGTGCAGACTTACAAACAAGACACTCGGGATTGGAACTGGTAAAGTCACGACCCCAGATAGGAATGGTGTTTTTGTGGTTGAATATTTGTTTCAAATGCCTACAGTGCGTGTATATTTATAGAGCAGTGTGTCGTTTTGCTATCTCGCATTACACTCACACATCTGTGCAAATCATGAGCACGCATATAAACTTAGTGCAATATAAAATGATTGACACAGTGTAGGCGGAGTTCTTCCACTCCCATGTCCTCTTGAGTTGCCTCAGGAAAAATATTTGTCGGTTTCTGTCACCCGACCTCGTGTTTCATAGCAACCAAATGTCTCCAAAATACTCCACCGCCCCACAGATTTCACAGGTATTCACGAGTAAAGGGCTTGGCAAGGTGGGGAGGGGACGGTTTCAGGGTGTGAGAAGGGAGACCGCGGCAGGTATTTTGCTCCTGTGTGTGTCACTTTTGCACTCGCATGGCCGGTTGGGTGGGTGGGACTTGTTCATAGCTCTGATGTCATTCTTCCTGGTTTTGGCTTTGTCCCCACCCTAACCCAGCCCACAGGTAGCTTTGCTGCTGTCACTCAGCTCCTGTCATGCAGCCTCTCCCCCCTGCATGTGTGTTTGTGTGTGTTCTGCACAGGGTCGCTTCTTATTTGCTGCACACATGCTCCTCCCCATCCGTGTCTGATCTCTGGTGATATGAACTTTGGAAGCAATGAGTTGTATGCTGTGTCCCTGCCAGAGAATTCTTGAGTGATTATTCTTTGCCTCAGAAGGTGGACAAACCCTCATCCCTGCTTTTGTTCTTTGTCCAGGACAACCTAAACGTCTTCCTCAAAGCCTGCGGGAAGCTTGGTCTAAAGGAAGCACAGCTGTTTCACCCCGGAGATCTTCAGGACTTATCCACAAGAGTCACAGTCAAGTAAGTTCTGATCATTTGAGCTTTGTAAAATATTACTACTACTGTGACATTTTTATTCCCATCTTTGCCATTCAAGTAAATGGGAAAGTGTGTCCAAACTTTTGACTGGTACTGTAGTTGAGGTCCTCTTGTAAGCTGAGAGCAACTCATGTTTTGATGTTCCTTTGATCTTCCTTGACTGAACCAATTCTCCGCTTCTATTTTTTCCTCTATTAACATGCACACAAACGATGAACGTTTTAAATGTTACTTTCACACTATGCTGTGTTTCAGAGGATATGTTTGCTACATGCGAGACATGATTGAAGCTACATTTTAAAAAAGGTCTGCACTATTTTCAGTGTGCGTGTATTCTTGTGTTGGCAGGCACCTATTTAACCACAGCTGTGTGTATCTTTTAAAATGTGATGGAGGTAACAAATGATGAAACCACACAGGCAAGAAGAACAAAGAATGTGCTGGTACTATGATCTGATAAAAAAACAAAAAAAAAAAAAACAATCTGATCAAATTTGTTTTGGTGCAGGTTTAGAAATCCATGACCTCAATCACAAAAAAAAGATTGTCGTAAAAGTACTTCTTTACTGTCAGACGCAGATTAAACAGCTTGAGCAAATTATTTTCTGATAGTGTGAACAGAAAGAAGTTCAGCTTAATTGGTCCGTTGCTTAGCTAGCAGGAAACAATTTCAAGACTCTGCTGCAGTGTTTATTATTTTTCAGTTTTAGGCAGTTGTGTTATGGGCAGCTGTGTGCTATGTTGAACAACCTGTTCAGTTTTTATACAGGTGTGCCTTCAAGAGGGAGCGAGGTAAGCGCTCAGAGCACAGTCCATTACTGTGACACACTCTATGTGGCTATACGGCACTGCTGTGCAAGCCCAGAGAAAAGTGCTTTAACAGCATTGCCTGCAGATTGTTAAGTCACTTAATAGCAAATACATCACTTCAGGCGGCAAAGTAATGCTATTGTGAGGTTTTTCAAAATTCTACTGGTCTTCCTCCAACTCTATGTCACTCTGTCATTTAGTTGTGCAATGAAGCTTAGTTTGGATGTTCCTTTGAGAGGGAACATTTTTCCCACGACCCACCCAAGGCCCTGTCAGTCTTGTTTCGGTAACACTGACAATGGTGTCAAAACCGCAGACAACGCAAAGACACACAGAGCAGCAGATGTACTGTACATATACTGAAATATGGACTCTAAATAAACAAATCTGCCGTCCTTTTATCAAGACACACCCTCTCCCCACAGCACAAGTTATGCCGCCCTAAGATACAGCATTATCATTCACTAAGTCTGTTTCAGGGTCATAAATATAGAGATAAATCTTTTATGGTGTGTTATCAGACATTTCCTCTCTTGCATAACCTTTTCCCATGATATTGGCGGTAAATGTTTGCTTCAAAATGACACCCACACGCAGTGAAAGCTGACATGAAACTTAAAGTGACATAGTTAATATAGGTAAGTTAATAACAAAAAGGATATGGCATATTTCTTCTTTGAAATGTGTGACACCAAAGCGTAGTCCCACTGTTCTGTTGGAGCTTAGTTTAGTGTAGCTCAGCTCCTTGGCACCATGTCTGCCTGCGTGTGGGGGCGTTGCTCCGAGGGGGCTCACTATCCTATTTTTAGGACCCGGGGGTCACTTTGACGAGCAGGATTGATTGGAATGGTATCAGTACTCAGAAGAAGAGCTTTTAATAGTGTTGTATCCTCTCGGCACATTCTCCCCCCGCATGTGGTCTTGAGAGTACACCTGTGTGTGTGTGTGTGTGTGTGTGTGTGTGTGGTTTGCAGTTGAGGTTGTTGTTTTGTCTCTTTATGTCAAATGAGAATCTGTTCATTCAGAGGAAAGTACATTTTTTTGGTGTGTTCAATTGCTGCTGCAGCACACCTCAAACGTGCTCATTGTTGTAGATGAACCTGCAGCTGCTCCAACAGCTCCCACTGAAGTGTTTCGATGAGTTGTACGGAGGGTAATTCTTCTTCAAATTGATTTGTTGTTCTTTATTTCCATTGGGTTAAGTGATCGTTTTGCTAAGAATTAATACTAGGTGAAGAATGTGGAAGTATTTGTGTTTGCGGTTCTCCCACTTCAGTATTTAAAACTCATGTGGAGTGAGATGGCACACAGAGAGTAACATGAGGAGATAATCCCAAGCAAGGCTGCAGACAAGCAACCAATGGTTGTATTTCACTGTTATCAGAGCCTAGGCAAATTAACCAGAGAGAGCAGAGCACAGTGAGTGAGAGAGAGAGAAAGAGAAAGTTGTTTCTATCAGCTGTCTTTGGCCCTGGTGTGTGTTCAACCTCCACTCCCTTAAACCCAGTCTGACAGGTGCTTTGCTCAGCTCCCCTGTTCTCGGTTTCAGCAGAAATAGGGTTGTTATCCTGTCGGTGCTGAACTGAAACCCTTAACATAAAGAATGTATGCTTCATCATTTTTTTGTCTTTTAATTGTCTTTAACTTTCATTCACGTTAATGTTTCAATTTATCTAATCTGACTTGTCACTTGTGTCGAATTCTAACATTTTCATAGAGAAGGTAATAGAATAACTTTTACTTTTTGTTTTTTTTCTGCACCAGAGCAGCAACAATTACTTGATTAATGGATTAGTCAGAAATTAAATTGTCAACTTTTTTGATAATTGACTAATTGTTGCAGCCCTAATCTGCACTAATTTATATGAAAGGTGCCACACAATAAAAACAATTGATATATTTTTTTTTTTTAACTGATTCAACACTAGAGTACTGAAAAACCTTTCAATGACTTCCTCCATGAGAAATGCTGAATTTCTCACATTGATAGTTTGTGCTTGAAAATAACATCATTAGCAAGGCCAGTATCTTTCTTTTGGCGTGAAGCTGGAGTCAGATATTAGCTGAGGCAACGTGTGCTGAGAACACAGTTTAATTCATGCTAGTCTGTGTTGACACGGCAGCCATAAAAGATTATACGTTGTCTATTTTGACCTTTGTGCTTTGCAGTTGTTGTAGCTTTGCCCTTAACACCATCTGGAGTGCATATCGCTCTATTGCCCCGTGTTGTGAAACCTGCTTTCTGATAAAGACGTTTATCAGGTACAAACCCATTCAATATCAAAATGGTCAAATGGCATGACAAACTGTTACAGAGATAGAGACTAACAAGAGGAGACAGTGTGCTGCTGGGTGATTGTTTTTTACATCATCTGCGTGTCGTTGAAGTACATCTGAAACTATAAGTAAACACTCCCAACACCTAGAGATGTAATACTGACCCGACCGAATCGGATTCATTATTGGAGGCTATGATTCACTGGATACTTCAGACCATCTCTTTCAGTTCCTAACAGCTGCCCAGGAAATGAGGGCATTAGCGTGCTGCAGATGAATCATGGCGTCTGAAAGTGCTCTATTTAACTTCAGCCACTTCCTTTAAGGCCTTAGCTGCCATTTGGCAGCATGAAGTCTAGGTTGGAATAGGACCACAACTCTTGAGTTGACATAAAGGAAAAGGTTAGAACATGCCACATCTTCCCTAATGACACTAAATGTCAGCCGATGGCTTTAGACTTGACCTCTTATGAATGTTTTAACAAGTGCCATTTGTCACAGATCTACTTAAACGGGACTTCTGGTTTAGAGCGTGGTAATTACAGTGTGTGAAACAAAGGATGCACACTGTCATTATACTGTGACATTACACACTGTGCTGTACTGTAGATAGTGAGGGACTCTCGTGCTTATTTAGCTTATTTCAGTGTGTGAGCCCAACTGAACTCAGACTTACCCCCCTCACACCTACAATGTATCATCGTAAGATTCAGAGGAATTACGGCATAGCTGATTTTATATTCTGTAGATGTTGTAAAACTCTAAAGAATGAGCTGTATTTAAGTACAGGTCTGAGATATTTACACTTAACTTTGGTGTTTCCTTTTTATGCCACTTTACAGAGAGAAGTATTGTACTTTTTAATACACTACATTGATTTGAGAGCTACACTTACTAGTTGTGAATAACATTTGACATACAAAACATATCATCATCTGATAAAATGTTATAGATTAAGCAATTCAACAGTATATAAAGGAGGTGTAATTAGCTCCAACTAAATCAGGTACAACATTTAAATGCCGGTAAATCTGAAGGTTTAACGTACTTTTCCTCTGAATGAGTACATTTTTAATGCAAGACTTTTTCTTGTAATAGAGTACTTTTACACTGTAACATTACTACTTTTACTGAAGAATCTCAGAATCTTTTGCTCTGTGACCTCCAGTAACTGATCCCCCGCTGAGAGAGGTCCAAAGTCTCACTCTTTGCTGCCGTTTGATTAAGCAAATTATTGACAAGGGTTGACTGCCCTCCAATTTGAAAACAAAAGGAAACTGCACAAGATCGTCAGGTACATCAAAAATGTATTGTCCTTTAGAGGAATGTCAGTGACCCTTTGTTAACAATAGATGAAGAGGAGTGGCTGTGTGGTATGATTACATGATTTGGATTATGCAATGTTATCCGTGGCTGTAGATCAAACCAGATGTTTGAAATACCTAAAGGAATGTGTTGTTTCTCAGACAAATTCGGATTAATTACACAGCTTGTTATCAGCACTCATTCAACACCAACAAATATTACACCTCATGCCGTGTGTGTTATTGTTTATATAGGTTATAACTCATTGGGACACGTCTAAACGTTCCTAAATGACGTGCATAATGCAAAGAAGGCGAACCTTGTGCCCTGTGAGTCTGTATTAAGGGTGTGGTTTACTGAGCTGGCACTGCGTGCTCTGGTTTCATGGTTTCATCTATGGCCCCGCTGTCACTTCTTGTTGCAGTGTTGTGTTAACTGTGGGCAGATTGTGAAACCAAATGGGTTATGATGGTGAAAGGCCAATAAAGTTTCTACACCATGGCCACGTCCCTGGCTGTAAAACAAGGGTTATATTTGTGCTCTGTAGTTGACTTGGAGAGAGAAATGCCAGCCTCACCCTGTTTCCCCGCTAACAGAGGCCGCAGTGTCTCTGATAAGTACAACACAATGATGCCCGACACTGTCTCACCCACAGCTGATTCCTCTATTCAAACTCTCCTTGTGTCTGCGTTTTTCAGGACTCGTCTGGGTGTGCCTTTAAATCAGAAATATTTTTTTCGAATGAAAGAACATAGCTGAAGGATGTTACATGTGGTGTCGTTGAATGCTGCAGAGCAGGTGATCTTCATCGCAGAGGTATGCTTCTGATCACAAGTGCACACCCATTAATTTAAGGCTTTGGGACTGGTACTGTTTGTGTTTTGGATGTTGTTGTCTCAAAGAAGCAGGGCTGCCTTGATCTCGTTGGTGGCTGTACATGGATTGAGAGACCTGTGGTCTTTCACCTGTAGACTTTTATTCTTGCTGGCCATTTAAACACAATGTTGCCTCGGCTGCAGCACAGGGAAGTGATTGTCTGAATTGCAATGATAATTTCCTTTGGCTCATGTTAAGAAGTTATTTGTCTAACATTTGAATAGCGGCTTATATTTCTTTGGTTGTATGTGTTTCTTTTTGTTTCTGGTTTGAATTGGCAGAACACGCTACTCGACTCCTTCAAGTCAAATTAAATCAGTTTGATGTTTTGGCACAATAGTGTCAAACAATTCCCTCGCAATTTGATAGATTTGATAGGTTTTGTTATCATATAAATTATGGTTTTGATTAATGTCTAATTTATGTATCTATAATTTATGCAACTGATGTTGATTGTGTAGCTCTTGTCTTATGCTGTCCACCTGTTTTGCATTGTGTACATTGGGTACACACAGTGTTTTGTATCTTCGCATTTCCAACGGAAGTTAAAAGAAGAGGTATGTCCGTAGCTGGTGGAGGATTGGCTGTCTGTCACCCTTTGACCTTGGCAAGAGAGTGGTGATGTGAAAGTCTGTGTAAGCATGCAGAGGTTGAGGCTTATGGCTTATATGACTGGCTGGTGGAAAGTGATGAGAGCGTCCTGTTAATATGTCAAGCTGGAGGGTTTCCTGTCAGAGCTCTGTATACTTACTGTATAGCACATACATGGTCTGACAGGGGTCAGCTGCTCTGGAACTTTTGTACTTGTAACATAAGAACCAAACTTAAGGAAGACACCTAACAAAAGATGATCCCACCTTTACAAGACAACAAGACTTATACCGATGCCATCTGTTTGATCTGACACGATATATATTGAATTTCTTGTTAAAAGTAAGTGGAATGTGGTGTTCAGAATATCCAGGCTGCCTGTATTGATTGCACAAATGTCTTCCTTCTCCTTTTATAAACCCAAATTGATTATTTTTGCTCAAACTGTAATCCTACAAAATTATGGAGATAATTTTGTTTCTTTATAAAACAGTCAAAACAAGTGGTTTGAGAGAGAAACTTTCCACACTTTTGCTTTCAAACTCTAAACTTTTGCTTTCAAACTCTAAACTTTTGCTT
>JAVQJL010022543.1:0-43258 GCA_036024295.1 Nannoperca obscura | reverse complement strand
TCAAAATGAACCGTAGCGCCACCTAGTGGACACATCTGAGGATATTACTAGTGGTTTGGCCTGGATGTGATTTGACTTCTCCAAAATATATTTAATATAAAACACACATTAACATGGTTGATTATTGGCAGTAAACCGTATTCTATATAGAATATCACTTTATTTCATAATAATAACAACATAAATATGTTACTACACTGGGGGAGACAGTAATCTGTGGTGAGAACTGTTGGGAGGTTTACACTGCCTGGTTTATTTTAGGACTTTTCAGCTTTATAAACCCAGTTTAAAACATTTGTTAAAGTAAAGTAATCAAAAAGTTGTCAAATGTAATAAGTTACATTACTTTAATGAAGTAATCAAAATAGTTACATTACTTATTACTTTTTAAACAGGGTAACTAGTAATCTGTAACTAGGTAACTAGTAATCTGTATTTCAAAAGTAACCTTCCCAGCACTGCAGATTATCAACCTCAACAACCAAACAATTGCTTCTTGTCTTTCTAAAATTTGTTGTAGAATGTTTATTAATTGTAAGAGCAAATTGCATATTATTATATAACTGGTCTTATCAAAAACACAACTCATTAATGGTCAAATGCTTCTGTAGAAATACTTTCACAGGAAGTATTACATTATAGGAAATACATTAGTAACAATGGTTATTTCATTATGGGTTATATAATAATGGGATGGTTCAGTGCAAAACTGGGTGAACAAGTAGACAACAATGATCTACATTCAGACCATTTTCAATAGATTCCCAGACATGACTCTGGCATCTTTCCATCATGCAAATCAGTTCTGAGACTTGCAATAGCCTCTGCCGGCATTTATTCAAAGAGAAAAATATACAGATACAAAGATTCAGATTCCTGTTGGCCAATCAATAAAACAATGTTAGTCCCCATTACCTTTTCTAATATAAAATAATATGTAACGTAGGTTTCATTTCATGTTGAAAGCTCTATTTCGTTTATGTTAAAGAAGTAGTGTTTCATTTTGGTACCAATTAAGACAATGCCTTCTCAACATAGTTTCTGTCCTTTTTGTTTCAGTATACCATAATTACCAGTGAAGTATAAGAGCTCTGAGAATCTACTTTGGGGTCAGCCAGGGAATCTGAAAAAGTGTTTCTTGGTGTGATAACCCAAGAAGTCCATTGGTAAACTTTCTCAATGTCATGCTTGTCCAGAAGTCCACATTGTGTCAGAATAGTATTCTTTCTTCCCGCAGCTACCATGTTGTATGCTGATTCACGGTGAGATAACTGAGCAATTTCTTTTCCATCACAAGATATGAGAAAATACTTGAAATTAATTGCAGGATGTATCATGGCTGTCAACAAGGTTAATTCTGGCTAAATCCAGTTGTTTTTTGCTTGGCAGCCAATAACAAGCTATTAGTTAACTAATGCTGGCTATCATGAAAAGCTGATGAGGCATCTAAATCTCTAACAGTTTTTACACAACTGCACAGAGTAAATGGTTGGGACTATAACTGTTTTACTCAATATGGAGAGTAGTGTCAATAAGAATTGTTATCGATGAGCAGTATCAGCATGTATATGTAAATAAAACAACAAAATCTTAATGACACCATTAATATTTATCTTGCAGAGTGCAAGAATAGAATACGTCTTAGGCCACTTGGAATTTAACAAACTCAATTTCAAAGGAGACAAACTCATGAATATGTAGCTACACATTTTCATTCCAGAAATTACTGCAGAGTGACAGGGTTTATTTAGCCTAGAACACACTGTTCTTCCTGTTCCTCTGTGCTAGAATGGAATGGAAGTGGGCTTTAGAAAGAAAGAACAGATCAGCCCACTATTCTGTGTCTTTTTATAAGGTTTCTTTTAGCTCGGTGGGAGACTGAATAACCTCATTAGAAGATGCCAGAGGATTTCTCGTTAATCTGTTCTGGGCCCTGCAGAGGAATGTTTTGGTGTAACTATTGGGAGACTAAGTCTAAAGTGTGAGGCTGACTGTGTCAATGCACTGATGCCGTCATCAAGTTTATATGGTTACACGTTTGATTGCCTGCAAGTAGTGCCTTCCTTAATATCCTTAATCCCTTCTGCCAACTTACCCTAAAGGCATTTTATTACACAATGTGCAGTGCAATTTATACTGTCATTCCTACTTTGTACTATGAGTGTTCTTTGACAGTTGCACCAGTTTGCCTCCCTTCTCATACAATTATCATTATTCACTATATTATCACTATCCATTATACTAAAACCCTCCTGGGAGTTACCATGTTGCAGCTAAACTCAGAATGAATGTTATAATATAATTATAATGTTATATAAGAACAATGTCATTTGGGCAGCTTTTGTAGATATATTTAAATAACATTGATGAGATCACTTTTCTGTAAATGTAAGCCGCTGCTACACAGGAATTAACACAAATCAGAACTTGCCAGTTTAGGTTCAAACAAGTGTTATCTTGTGTATCAATGTTTAATCAAGTAGAACCTGACTCTCTTCCTTTTCTTTTTCAGTTTTCCAGTTTATTTTACTGATGACATAGTGCTAAATCATGACACACTGGAGGTCTTATATACTTTGCAATACATGCACACACACACACACACACACACACACACACACACACACACACACACACACACACATGCATGCAAGCACAGCTCACCTGCCCACTCTCCCATAGAGGTGAAAAAGGACCTTGACAGTGGAAACCACATTTTTGGAAAGATCATCCTACTGAAAAGCATCAGTTTCACTCCATAGTAGACAACAACTGCAGAACCAAGAGAAATGAAAAACAATTCCATTAAATCCATGCTTGTCCGGCACAACTGTAAACTCTGGCTTTAAGCTTCTCTGTGCTTGTGTGTGCTCTGAGAGAAAGTTTTAGTTCAGTGATTCAATGAAAATAAAGAATGACAGAAAGAGGGAATAACCCTGCCAGAGGACACTCCCATTTCAAGAACACACACACACACACACACACACACACAAACACAGACTCTAACACTACCTCTGACTAGCATGCCAACGCGCACACACTCACACACACACACACACACACACACACACAGAGTGCATGTTGTATCGAGTTGCAATACTTTTTGGTACTGAGATTCTAAGAAAAACATGTCGAGAGTGACTTCTTATAAACCTAACCATTACAAATTCAGGCGCAATGATCTATACTTAAACCTAATTACCAAATTTATTTCTCACTTAAAAATAAGAATAATTATAGCACACACAATATCCAATGGAATAAAAACTACAGGCCCTTTCACTCAAAACTGATGAAATGTTGTAACAAAAGATGCAGGCGGGAAATAAAACTGATCAATGTTAAAAGCCTTTTGAGGCAAATTTGTGACTATTTTCATGAGCGACACATCAGCACAATCAGCACTTCAGTATCTAATTGATGCATAATACAAACAAGATCAACTCTATCACCTGCCTCTGTGCAAATACACAATTTGCCATTAGTCTTTGCACTTTTTCAAATGTCCACCTAAGTGAGAATACGATGTGTGGTAATTGCCAAAAACACAGTAAAGCTCCTATGTGCCAGGTGTGAACATTTCCAACTTAAATAATTTTTACTAAAATTGTCCAATTTTTCTACAAACAAAAACATAGGCCATCAAAATAACTTGAAGTTTGAATATGAAGGTTGTATGCAATAAACTATATTTGATTGTAGTTACTATAATCAGTATGGTAATGTTGTGAATGTGTAAGAAGAGCTTTAGATGGAAGAGTATGTGTGTTAAACTGGGCAAAAGAATGCATACTCTCTGAAAGAGAGCCAAAGTAGACATGCGTCTTGTAATAAATGCTGAACATTTAGCAACCCATCTTGCACAACCTGTTGCCAGAAACACAACACCATTGTGATGTGCATGTTGCTGCATGTCTTCTAACAGAAATGACACACATTCATTGGGTCCAGCTTCTTAATTGAGGACACTCTGCTTTTCTGTGTTTTATATCATTGTACACTGAATCTTTAGGTTTGAGACTGTTCATTTGACAAAGCAAGCAATATAAAGAAGTCATCTTTGATTGTGACAAGTAGTTTTTACTATTCTCAAACATTTTATAGACCAAAAGATTAATAAATGAATCAAGAATCATGAATATAATCATTAATTGCAGCCCAAATTATATCCATAACACCCACAACCGAATGTAGGCATTTTTTATAAAATCAAATCTGCTTTGAGTCATTTTACTTTCTTTAAATTGCATACAAACTAATACAATAATATAAATAACAAAAAAATACCCCTGAGAATTATTATTATTTTTATTTATTTATTCATAATTATTATGAATAACCCTGAGTGGGCAAGGAGAAGACTAATTGTAAAAGCCAATTATAGTACATATTGTGTAACAGTAATCCATAATGTACAGTTTCATTAACTGCATAATCTCAAATTCTACAGATTTACACAGATGTTCCTTGACAAAGTTATACAACTCCCGAAATGCTATGGTTACGTTACAAAAGACAAAAATGATGATGAGAAGGAGTGATGGTGCCTGAGTTGATCTGCAGCAGCATTCCTGACGCAAGACGCGCGTGCGTCATACGTCATCACCACGCGCCTGTTGTGGTCCTCGCGCCATTCCTACCAGCGTGTGTTACACACCACCTCCCATTACATTACCATTGGCAGAGCTTCAGAAGACACTGTTCTCTTCTGTTTTTCTACTGTCATTCTTTTAGGTGAGTCCGGTTTTATGGTTGTTTATGAGACATTTGCCTGAAGAAAAACGCTATTTGGCATCGTGGACAGTATCAGGCTTTGGTTTCGCAGCGAATAAGTTTAGCTTGCTAGCTAGACCAAAGTTAGCTTTAGTGTTTGAGGGCAGCACGATTTGAAACCTCGGTGTCACCTCTTTCATAAGTGAAGGCATCGTTGTCTTATTATCATAGTAGATAACGGACAGAGAGGGCTACTAAAGCACCATGGACTACGTTGTGAATATTTCATATATAATGAAAGTCAATTGTGAATCAAAATACTGTAAACGTACGGGTGCAGTTACTGCTCCCATCTGTCCCCTTACCATTGAGCTTGTTTTGGTTCTGTCTGCGCTTCAAAACCAAACTAACCCACTTAATAGACACATTTCTTAGCGGATTCGATTGTGTCATGATGATAACCTGTTTATCAAAACGACATTTCTGTAATGTGATAGGAGCCCGTGGACGCATACTTCATGTATTTGTTTTTATAGGAGAGGATAACTTTAGTCGATCAAATCTTAACCATATCGTAGATACAATTTCTAGTTGGTGGAGCTAACGCTATCGGCGTTTAGCGCCCAGTGGAAGTTATGTTTCCGCTAGGCAAAGGCATTCTATTCTATGTTTCCGCTAGCTTATTTCAGCCAGAATTTGACAACAAGCTAGTGTTAGCTGCAGAGGCCATTGCATTATGCAAAACAGCAGACATTTAACTGGCTAATGTAAGATAAGACCCCCCCCCCCAACACACAGTGTTGACACACAGAGGTTTGTTCACAGAAGTATAGCTACAATACAACATTTGTGCTGATCTAGTTAGGGTTAAGTTACCCCGTATCATAGCAAGCTACCACGGTTTGCATATTTTTTTCCTGCAAATTGTAGGTCGCAGTTAACGTGCAAGTTTCATAATGTGAATTTTTAGCACAAGAGTGCATGCATGTCTGATCTGCTCAATGTACAGTATGCAGCGTTAATGGGAATGACCAGGTGCGACCTGTTGGGCACAGAGTACGTTCTTATATGTGGCAGCAAGAAAACCATAGGTGTAAGTAAAGAAAGGAATGATGGCTGAATTCCATCTGGCTGCTTTGTTGTCATGGTCCTGGTATTGAGGATGCTGGCTCTCTGCCATGGCTTTCTGGGACACTTGACTAGATTGAAGCCATTGCTACTAAAGTTATTATTAACACCTGTGCATCTCCTACTATGACAAGTCGAAATGTCTGCAGTGAAAGAGGCCTCTGATACAGATGTAGTGGACTACTAGAGAAGCAGCACGAACAATAACTGACCACATTTCAACTGTATATGAATGTTGTACAAGTATGGGTATACCATTATGCTCAAGAACTGATGGGAAACTATTAAAGTTGATTGGAGGCATCTTACAATGATTGCCTGTCCATTTCGAGGGTTTCCCCTGATATGAGTGAAGTACCTGAGCAACCTAAATGATCATCTTAAGTGTCTTGCGGCGACAGGCTCAGTATTGTGAAGATCCGCCCAATTCATATGAGTGAGGCTTTCAATAATGCCTGCGTTAACACTTTTATGTATTAGTGTGTAACACAGACATGGTTGACATGATACCACCTGTTTGTTTGTATTTAGTGTCTCAAAACACCAGGCAGCTTGCAGATGGGAATACACATATTCAAACACTTAAATATAACTCTCCTTAATCTCATTACTGCGTGCCCAAAATCCTTTTGTTTCTGCCCAAACTCACTGTTTATGCCATGAAGCACGTGTGCATGAAAAATAACTGCTGAGAACACCGGTATTCCAAGCTGATATGCAAACTTTGTGTTAGCAGAGTTGTTTTGTTCTATCAGATAGGTAACGTTGGGTTCCTTTTTGTTCCTCATGATTGGGATCACAACGTGAAAATGTTAACATTGCTCAGCCAAAGGCATTCTTGAAAGCGATCGTAACTGAGTAGGTTTACATGCACACTATTATGTGGGATTTAAATTTTATCTTGGTTTTAATCATATTTGGGATAGGGGTGGGGATGCAGCCAAAATATTCTATCACCATATATATAATTTTAGATCTTGTTAATGGTATATGTCGCTATACAGTAATTGTTCTGTATATTTAATTAAGAAATGGTTTCAAACAGCCATCTCATACTTGACTGGATGTCTGGACTCTGCTTCTCAACCTGTTACCAGTAATGGAAGTTGAGAGCAACAATGCAATTTATTGCCTTCAAAGACAACGTTATACATTAACTTTAATTTAAGCATGTAAATCATGATGTGCATCTTACGTTATCATATTTTTTTGTTGTTTACTTACCACTCTGTGATTTGAGTTGATGCATCTGTGCACATAGCAGAGATGTGTTGATGTTCAGAATCCTGGAGTGTAGGTGTTTACATGCCACAGTATCTTGGCGTCTATCTTGGTTCTCCGCAAAGCATATTTGGGTTTCTAAAAAGTGCGATAAATGCTTATCCAGGTTGCTGAAACCACGATGTGATGTTTACATGCACAAAACTATAACCGGAATACCTGCTCCTACCAAAATAATAGTGTGCATGTGCATTACATGCACTCTCTGTTGTATTATGGTTTGCAGGTTTATCTCTGAGGAAGCTCTCTCACCACAGACCTAAATGCTCTTCATTAATCTCATTCAGAGTAAACTGTCACTACTCTTGTTACGATCACACCTTTTTAGAGATTTGTCACTGAATTAATATTTAATGCACTGTTAATTAAAATATTCACTCTCTGTTATGTGACAAGTGTGGCCAAAACACTGCTACTATATTCGTGTGTGGAGATTTAAAAAAAGCCCACAATAGAGCACAGTGCTGAATATTTGTTTCTGGGCAATAGATGGCAGCATTGCTCAGTACTTTCCCCCCACTCTTATTGGAACGTACTAATGAATGCTGCATCCACCACACTACCTCTACTACTCTCACAGATGACCGTTTCTCTAGACAGTCAGTTTCTCGGGAGAATGAATTGTTTACTAAAGTAATCTGGCCGTTTTGTGAAAAGCTACTGCTTCTTGTAGCTCTTGACTCCAGTATCATGTCAGGATTAGTTGACAAACATAAATAATGTATTTCTTTTGTAGTTTTCTACATTTTTCATTTCATGTCAGGGATATTCTCAGAAACAATTGGGAATGCACTCAAACCTGAAGAAGAGAAGTTGGTGTTTTCTTGTGGAAAGAAAGAAACAACCATATCATTTTTTATCCTATTATTGACAAATTCCTGTGGAAATGTTGAGATATGACCTCATAAGAAAGGATTCATGATCTCAAAGTAGGTCTGGTTAGGAAACGGTGTATTATTCTATCTGAGAATCCCTTTTTTGAAGCACAGAGGCAACGGTCTGATTCAGGTACTTCCTTTGAAACTGAAAAACACCTTTGGACCTGTGAAGCTGGGGTGCTTGAATACTATGTGGGACATAGAACAGCTCTTTGCGTTGTAGAGATGACTGCCAGTGTTTCTATCGGGTTTGCTTTTCTTATATTCAGAAGGATTTGTTTCTTTCACACTATGTTTTGACAATGATTTCAGTGCTGCTTGATCTATAATAAAAATGGGGCAGAAAGGCAGAAAGCCAGACAAAGCCAAAAAAGAAGATTCCTTGTTCTGACATTTTTTTTGTAGATGTAATTTGACTGCCTCAGCTTTCAGGTGATTTTTTTATTATGCTGTTTTTCCCTACGGTGAAGCTATTTCAAAAGGTCTTTTCTTTTTTTTTTCTTCAACTCAGCCAGAACTTTTCACAAGAGCAACAAAACTCTTCTCGTCAATTTTCTCCCCTCTCTCCCCTCCCCTCTCGTATTCCCCTGCAGATATATCCAGCTATGGATATGGACGGTGCCAGTTCAGTGGTGCTGCAGGCCTTAACCCAAGCTACCAGTCAAGACACAGCTGTGCTGAAGCCTGCGGAGGAACAGCTCCGACAGTGGGAGACCCAGCCAGGCTTCTACTCCGTCCTTCTGGTGAGGGATGATATCAAATAATTGCATTAAGTCTGCTGGAGTGAAAAATATTAAAACTTTAATGAATGGAGATGTTAACAAATGTGGTGTATTTATATATATAAAAAAAACGAAAATCAGGGAGATCTTTGTGGTAATTATTAATGCATGTTAGTTTTAAAGTAGGTGCTGAGTTAACTGAATTTATACAACGTCAGGTTGCTTTTTGTAGATTCATTTATTAATAAAATGGGAATATCTTGAAGTTTGCATAACAGCAGATTGATGGGTAAATATTTTCTGTTCATGTGTGACAGTTCAGTCTGGCAATGTTACACAATAATTGTAAGATTTAAAAGCAACAAATCAAGAGATTGTGAGAGGTGGCGAAACGGGGAGCAAGAGGACAATTGTTTTGTGTTAAAGGAATACTTAAAATCTCCATTTAAGAATAAATAAATAAATAAAAAAATTATAATAATAATTCACATATGTTTAAACCACAATTGGTCTTTTTCAGTGTCTAAGATCAAGTGTTTTCGAAAGGTCAGTGGTATGATAAAATAATTCAACAAAGCCTATGTGCTGCCAACTTCTCTGCCCTGACCATCACCTAACTTTTCTCATATATGCACCACAAAGCCTGTGTTGATCCTTAAAGGAATACCTTTTTAGAAACCTGTTTGTTTACTCAGCCAGGCTTAAATGAGAAGATGGATTTCAGTTTCGTCTCTGTGCATTCAGTAGAGAAATTGGCAGGATGTGTTCTGCCTAGCTAAGCACAAAGACCTGTTCAATTCACAGGAAAACACATTATTTTCGATATTTTCGACAAGAATACATTGTGGAAAAGAGACAACAGACCGCACAACGTCCTGCTTAAGTCAAAGTATGTCTAAGAAGACCAATAAATCTAATGTGGTTTTTGTAACATTTAACTTGTCTGGCTAATCGTTTCGTCTTTACATAATATCTGCAATTGTAAAATAAACAATAAATGGGTTGTTTGTAAGTCAGAAATGTTTTTGCTTTAATTAACTGGGAGGAAGTGATTGCCTAACAGGAATGTGACAAAGTTTAACTGTGTAACAAAGACTAAAATAAAATAAATATAGTAATATTTTGGGGTTTGGAGGTATTTAAGCCTGTTGTTTTTTCTTTATCATCACATTTACTACGCAGTCAAAGAACGTGCAGACAACAAGGAAAGTAAAAAAGTTTTATTCTGTTTTAGTAAGAAAGCTAAGTCTGAAGCTATTCCTCAAGCATACCGTAGTCCTTTCTTTTTTAGCTGCAGGTGAATATATGACTGCTGCTATACCCCAGACTCTGGACTGCAACTTTGCCATTGTCTTAGATCCTACGTTTTCAAAGTTTGAGGTGCACCTCCCACGGGTCTAGGAGAGTTGAAAGGGGATGCAGAGGGAGAGACCTGTTTTCTGAAAACAACGGGAAGTCGTTATTATTTGGCCTGCTTATCAACACTGTCAACAGTTGGAGCTGCAGCAGTTGCTGTGCCACACAGCTCCTAGAGGATATTAACGTACTTAAAGACCCTGATTGCTGCAATTTGTGTAAAAAGAAAAGTACTTCTTAGTCACAACACAAGTCAAATCTGAACACATAGACGTTATTCAGAAATTTTTAGATTCAGTGTGACTTCCCGAGGATGTCTAAATCATGAATAAACTAAGATATTCAATAAGTGATAATTGGGGGTGTTGTCTCGATTCTGTCTGGACGGACCAACAGTTTCAGACCTTTTAAAAAGTTCCCTGTCTCATTTAATTTAGGAGAATGGTGTCTTTACATCAGTACAAAGATAGTACAGGAGGAAGAGCACCAATAAATCAAATGTCCCCCAGGCCAGTTAAATTCCAGTTGCACATGCATATAATGAAAGTTTTGTGGCAGTGGGAAGATTTTTACTTGCATACTCAAGTCAGTAGTTATACTGTGCAACCCTGCTAATGGTCTTCTGTTCCCTTGATACAACAGAGGGATGTTTTTATATCTGTATTAAAGCAAAAATATTTTATACTCCTGTTTGTTCCTAAACCTGAAAATACAGGAGCCATTGATATTACTGGACTGCTCGCTACGGAGCTCCTGCCTTTGCAGCGAACAGGAGAATGACTTTGAGAAACACTGCGACAGTACTCAGCCGAATTTTCTAGGGTTATGGCTACGTTTTACAGCTCAGAAATGTTAGCACTTATGAGACTCAAAACGACATCAGTGTGTACAACTTAGACACTCTAGATCACAAAGTCGGTGTGCCTTGTATTTTAATGGAGCCTTAAAGTGTTTCTTGATGGAATCACACTGCTTCATTATTCTTCAGTGTTGTTAGTTGTTGCTCTTTTTCTCCAAGTATAGTCTGAGCTGTCACGCATCATTGAACTCAGTCAGTCCTTAAATTGGCTGGTATTACCCATTTGAGTTCCCAAACACAGTGTTTGCTAAGCGCATGTATATGTATTTATATATATATATTTATTTCTTTTTTCCTCCCCCATAGAATATCTTCAATAACCACATGCTGGATGTGAACGTCAGATGGCTGGCTGTGCTGTACTTCAAAAATGGCATTGACAGATACTGGAGGAAAGTAGCGCCTCAGTAAGTGCCTGCTTGTTTCTCTTGTTCCCTATTGCTTTCCGCCTTGCGCTCCCACTTTTCCGTCTCAGGCTATTTCTCCTTTCTCTTCCACTGCTTGTCTTTATTCTCTTTTTCATTGTCTCACTCACTCTTACTCTGTCTCTATTCATCAGTCTTAATCTCTCTGCCTGCTTTTCATGCTTTGTCCTTTTCCCCAGATCTTTTATGTCACAGATTTTACAGTTGCATTTTTCTGTTGTGTCTCTGTTCCCCCGTTTCCTTCATTTTACCCATTGTCTTTTCTTTTACCATTTATTGATTACGTCTGCAGTTTTGCCTCCACCACTTTTCGCAGCATTCTTCTTTCTCTTTTTTTTACCTTCCATCCTGATTATTCATATCATTGGGCTCTGCTGTTGTACACCGTTTATTCTTGTGTGTGTCTTTTGTGTGGTGGTAGATCGGCTTTGAGTGTTCAAAGCCTACGTTCTGTCTTTGGGTACCTGACTAGCTGGCTTTTGTTAGATTTGAATAGAACATTTGCTCTTAAATTCGCAGGACATCGGCTGGCCGGAGGTAATCAGTTCTGCCACAGCATTCTGTGGCCACTTCAAATTATTGCTATTCTCTTCTTTCTTTATACGGTGTGCTCCGCTTACTAAAGTTGTTTCACTCTTGTCAATTGTTCAGTAAACTGAATTTCATTTGCTGGAGTGCTTTGCCAGGGGTCTTGGTCCTTGGGTTATTAAATCCAAGAGTTGGATCCTATTTGGGGCAGCAGAAAGCATGTAGTGTCACTATACAAATTGTAGGCCACATTACATAGCATTTGTATTCTGAGACTAGTGTAATTTACAGTAATGCACCGCAGCTGAGTTCATGCTTTCTTTTTAACCATTAAAAAATACAACAAATGCTGAATATAATAATTAAAAAATAAAAATAAATATTATTCTTAGAAATATATGTTGAATTCTTAGGTCCATCTTTACCATTATTCTTTTATTTCTGTGTGAAACTGGCCAAATCTTAATGATATGATGCTATAAGATATCCCAAGTGCAGTATTATGCACGCTGGCTCACTGGCATGACTGACTGGGTTACTTAAGTGTGATCTGAACCATCATTAATGTTATTAGTTCCACATGTGCTTGTTCTGCTGTGACAGGTCAAAAGGTCTGCTGTGAGAAAGGTCAATTGCTTTTTCACAACTTGAAAAAACTCCCTCTCGTGCCTTTTAAAATAAATGCTATCCAGGACTGTACCTTGGCCTGCCAGCCGTCCATAATGCTGGAATTATGAGATTGGAATTTATTTCATTGTAAAATAATTTAAAAAACAATAGACAGCGATGGGGTGAGAGAAAAGAAACTAAAAGTTACATGGCTTTATTTGCAAAATGTTTCAATGTGGGTTATATGCTGTACATTATTTCATATGATCTATAAAGTGTTATTTCGTCTCATCTTAAAGCACAAAAAGAACCAGAGATAAACGCACAGCAGGTCCTTGCCAGATTTGGAAAAAGACCTCATGTCCTTCCTGCATTTTTGGTCTGCCTTTCCATCTCAAACATCCATTCTAGGGTCCTAGATTACAACTGTAAAAAAATTGTGACGATTCGAATGAATAACTAAAGTCGGGGATGGGTTGAATTACTAATTCTACCCCGAGCATCCTTAATGTTATCGCTATTTTTGGTGTCTTGTCCGCCTACTTGATTATAACTAACTGTGGATAATGGCAGTACTTCATCCAATAAATGATTTTTGATCCGAACATAACACACTGGTGAAAAATTACTGAAAGAGAGGAAGACAGTGTTCTCTTCAAAGTGCTGTCTCCTAGCTGATTAGACCATTAGTGCCAGACACATTTTTTTCTTTCAGTAGTGGAATGATAAATGGGTGACATATTATTATAACGAATGGATGTTTTTGATTTGTGCTGCATCAGCTTTCAGCTAAGAAAGGCGCATAGGTTGAAGGCAGGTTAAAACTAAATACAATAATAAAACTGACATTTTTAAAGGGGTTTTGCTCTTTTTTTTCTGTCTTGTGTCAGGATAGCTTTACTCAGTGAATCGTCTTTGTGCTTTTCTTGAGCTTCTGTTTTCCCCTGTCATCACATTTTCTAGTTACTTAACTCAAAACAAGTCTCAGGCATGCACTTGTTCCTGTTATAGTGTCTTCTCATCCCAGTATGTCTTTTAAATGTCATCCCAGCCCCAGATTCTCAAAATATGTGTGTTGTAAATCTTGTTTCACTAATTCACTCTCCCGCCTAGTAAATTGTCTTCCACCCATATCTCATCTGAGCCCCAAGGTTACAGCATGGTTCCTTCCTTACATCAAACACTCTCTCACTCCATCTAGCTTCAGCAGCAGTAGACAGAACAGGGTAAATTAAGTAAAAAATATTATTATTTTATTTAGCAGATTCACGCTGTCCCTTTTGCAAAAACTTTTGTTGCAGACTACAAGTTGTGAGTTGGAGGGGAGCAGGGGCTTTATACAAAGCTTACTGATTAAATCAGGCAGCTTACAGGTCCCGTGCTATGGAGTGTTATACAGGGATTTAATTGATTCCATAATAACTGGGCAAATTGATGTCATATTCATATCTTCACCATGCCTAGAATTTTAAATTAAACTGTAAGGAGTCTCTTAGGGTCTGAATTGCATTCAACAATGCCTGGGCGACTGGCACCTTGTCATCATAATGTGACTCAGTGATTAGCACTCTCGTCTCTCAGTGAGAGGGTCCAGTGTTTTCTATGTCTCTTTGTGGGTATAAAATCTAAAATCCATTTAATTAAGCTCCCCCAAGTCATGCACTACTGAATAAGCTGTGCTAACCAGTCAGACTGGTTCTGAGGAACATCGATATTGAAAGATGTCCCTGACATTAATTAGTGTTATGTATGTTTTTGTATGAGTGCTTCCTTTAATGAGTCCAGATACTGATCTGCTCTTACTCTTCTTCCCTTTTTCTTGAGCCCCTCACCTCTTCTAACATCTTTCTGTGTGGATTGTTCACAGTGCTTTATCAGAAGAGGAGAAGACATCATTGCGTGCTGGTCTCATCACAAACTTCAATGAGCCTGTCAATCAGGTCGGTGGGAAAAAATGGGTGGTAAAATCAAAGTTGCAGTTTTGTTGTCAGTCGAGCCCAAATTTGCCTCAAAGTGCTTTACAATTTGAACATGCAATAGCCTCTATCCTTAGACCCTTCTGTTGTAACGTAAGTATAAATTGACATGCACTGCGTTGCCATACAACATTACCTGACATAACCTTCGCTTGTTAACGTTAATGAAGCAGCCACCAACCTTTTTAAATGTATTTGATTAGGCTTTAGTGACAAATTTCATTGTTAGTGTACTATTTTTAATAAGAGATAATATAGATGATCCTAAATATGCCACGCCCATTTTCTGTAGACATGCTGAGGTTAAAGTTGTTTCCCAATATGCTATAAATAGGCTTAAACAATAAATGCAAGTAAACGTAACACAATAAAATAAGAAGGCTCGAAAGGATAATTAAAGACAATAAATGTGCATACGAGGACTTCATTCGAGTGACAAAACCTTTTATAGAAAGCCGTTATTTTTACAGTTCTCGGGGGAATTCTGAAACAAACAAACAAATAATTTCGGAATCGAGCGGTGAACCACATCTATCTGAGGGGACACGGAAGGTGGCCCTCAATTGTGGCCATCCATCCTGATTTCTACAGCTTGTATATCCCTGAGGGACAGTCCTCCGATATCGGGACTGATATGGTCCATGTGGCAAGCACTGAATGCCATTTAAATACCATATGTCTCACCAGTCACAGCCTCTCCTTGTCCAGTCAAAGCTCCAGAAGGGTTTATTCATGTGAGTGTGGGTGTGTTGTGTGTGTGTGTCCTGTGACAGTTTACATTTCTCAGTTCCACAATCCAAACACATTTTGTGAGCTCAGCTGGCTTTCTTAGAAAACACTATGGCTTCTTGAAACTTGATAATTAAATTTTGCATGCACACTGATTATTACTTGGCTAAAATGGATAATGGTTTATCAAAGCATGCTTTCTATAGACAATGCGATAAATTCTCATTCTCTTGATTGTGAGTTGTACTGTAAAACTATAATGGGGATGAAAAGAGCTCAATGAGAACAAGTTGCAATTGCTGTTTTAACGTTTCAGTTATAAAATAAAAAATTGGCTAGATTATTGCATTTGGAAATTAAAGATGAAACGACCATCACTGAAGATATTAGGCCTGCTCTAACATGCCATGGACTTTAAAGTACTTTACAAGTCCCGTAAGTATAATTTACAAATGAACTGTGATGTCTAGGGTTGTAACATGGCCATCTACTTTATGTCTACCATTATTGATATAGTTTGAGTGGATAAAAACATTAGAAATACTTCTCAGTATATCCCAACACCATTCAACATCACCATCACAAACATTACCATAAAGTTATGCTTTGCAGCTGTCCAATCAAAGTCTAAATATTTTTAAATGGTGTGAAAAAACAAACTGCCACTAACGGTGGTGTTCACAAGGTCATGTGACACACATTTCAGGCACAGTATAGTCCTACTAGCAAAGGCTCGGAATATGTAAGAACATGTAACACACCTATACAGGCACTCTGTTTTGAAAAGAAACGTAATAAATGTGATTGATTTTATCTCTATACGATTATGGATATAGGATAGTATGTACACTCTGCTGCATACAATATGATCGTCCAAACTACTTATTTAAAATCATATTGTGAAGTAATCCAGAATGTTCTAGATGTGCTAAAGTTCCTATCAAGTTTTCTGTCATAGCCACCTTCTGCTGTGTTAATGCTTTGCCTCTGGTCATTTCTTTTTTCTTTGTGTTTTTCCAACAGATAGCTACCCAGATTGCAGTACTGATAGCCAAGGTGGCCCGTCTGGACTGCCCCAGGCAATGGCCAGAACTCATCCCCATTCTGCTTGAGTCCGTGAAGGGTCAGGATGGCTTGCAGCAGCACAGAGCGCTGCTAACCTTCTACCATGTCACCAAAACCCTAGCGTCCAAGCGTCTGGCGCAGGACAGACAGCTTTTCCAGGATGTAAGTTCACAGGTTTAACTATTTGTCAGTTCTTTTGTACCACTCTTGGCTTCTTCTTCACAACCTCTTATTTTCTTCATCTCATTGCTTGTCATTCTTGGCCATTTACTATACTTCAATAGCATTTCGTCCTCTGCACTTGATGCAGTAGCTGTTCATACCTGAATAAAGGTGACTTTAGGTAAACGAGTATAGAAAAAATTATATTTGAACTCTGTCCACTGAACTTTGTTGCTTTTGTGGTTAGCTTTCTTCTTTTCTTTTGTTCTGACCTCTTACTTTGCCGTGTTCCTTTTCTTTTACTTTTTTTCTGCAAAACGTTTGAATAAGAATAGATGAATAGTAAGATTAACTTGAGAGTTGCAGGTTTTTCAGTTTTATATTTTGCCTGAAGGAGATGCTGTTTAGCTGCTGTTTGAGACATGTCAAATACAAGATTTATGGCAGCCAGGTTTTCTGTGCATGCATGGATGTTTGTTTTCATGCAGGACCCGGCATGTCTGTGTTGGTAGTGTGTAGCGTGATAAGGAGCCTGACGATGAATCATTTTTACATCTTTCTTTAAGAAAGAACAAGTGTGTAAGAGAGAGGGAGGATTGTTTTGTATGAGTTCAATTTTACTTCAAAGTGCCAGTGAATCAGCAAATGCTCTTTTTATTTTTTATTTTTTTGCCACCCATGGTTTTAAAAAACATTCTACTTAAACAGAAAGATAGTCGTGAAGAAGAAGGCTATAAGGGGAACAAGATGATCAAACAGACTAACAAAGATAAGACTGAGACTAACAGACCAGACCAGTGGACATCAGAGGCAGTGACAGACCAAATAGTTGGACATCGTGCAGAGGCATCCTCTATGCCAACATGTGTGCCCTTAGGCAATACAAGGAACAAAGGCAGTCTGAGCCCCATTAAATAGTGCCATTTTTAAATGATGCACTGATGACTTTAATGCTAACTGGCCCATGCAATGCTCTCTCTCCACTGTCACGACATAGCTGGCTTGATGGCCAGTGCGTGCACACACCACGCATTATGAAGAGGTGACAAAGGACAATGCAACACTGTTAATTTCAATTCGAATGGCATGCCTTCACCCCTTGACTGTAAGCGTTTTTTAATGTGAAGTCTGACTGTAGGGCATGTTGACAGATTTTGAAGCCTAAATGACCTCCGTTTCTGTAGCTGTATTTTTCATGTTGGTTATTTATATGCACTGCTACACCTCTCAGTACTTTTTCTGTCTTGCGGTAAGGATCTGTTCACAATCACAAACATCACCTAATGCTCCAATGATGGACTGAACGGTAGCATGAAAAAATCACTATGGCCTCCATTGTTTTCATCAAAACAACTTTGTGACTTGGAAACAAGGAAAACCTCTTGTGGTGCAGTTTCATTATACTTTTGCAGTGCAGTGTGCCACCTGGGGCTGTGGTGGGGATTGTCGTCTGACTTAGTAAATTGCATCAAGCTTTGATAAGCGCCCCCTGCCCCCTTCAGCCATGCTGATCATGTCTTTTTTGATCGTGTGAAATACACATACATGTGTGTGGTGGATTGATAACAAATAGCAGGTGTGGTTGGTTCACCGTTAGCTAAAAACCTTTGTTGTGAGTGCTTGTTGGGCAATGAAGTGTATCATGGTGCTCATGTGATATCTACTCTGTGCTTTATTATGGTCAAGTTTAGAATTGTCAAAAGTCGTTAGTTCTTTGAATGTCATCAGTTTTCTACGTGTTTAAATCAACCATCCTTAGATTATTTGATTAATTGTTAGTTGTTTTATAATAGGTATTAGTTGTGAACAAAGTGATTTCACTACATTAGTTGTGAACAAAGTGTGTTCCTGGTCTGCAGTGGTCAGAATCTACCAAAAGTGGTCCAGGGATGGAAAACAGGTGAATGGGCGACAGGCTCATGGGGCGGCCAAGGCTCATTGATGCACATGGGGAGCTAAGGCTGGCCAGTGTGATCTGATCATACAGAAAAACTACTGTAGCTCAGATTTGAGGAAAAAATTCATACTGGTTCTGATAGAAAAGTGTCACAACCCACTGTGCATCACAGTTTGTTGCATATGGGGCTGCGTAGCCACAGACCAGTCAGGGTGCCTGTGCTGACTCCTGTCCACCACCGGATGGTCCTACAATGGACACGTGAGCATCAAAACTGGACCACGGCGCAATGGAAGAAGGTGGCCTGGTCTGATGACATAGCACTAAGATGCACTATGGGAAGAAGGCAAGCCGGCGGAGGCAGTGGGATGCTTTGGGCAATGTTCTGCTGGGAAACCTTGGTTCCTGCCACTTGTGTGGATGTACCGCCTACCTGAACATTGTTGCAGACCAAGTACACCTCTCCATGGAAAGGGTATTCCCTAATGGCAGGGGTGTCTTTCAGCAGGATAATGCTCCCTGCCACACTGCAAAAACGGTTCAGGAATAGTTTGAGGAACACGACAACGAGTTCAAGGTGTTGACTTGGCGTCCAAATCCCCCAGATCTCAATCCAATTGAGCATCTGTGGGATGTGCTGGACAAACAAGTCCGATCTATGGAGGCCCCACCTGGCAACTTACATGACTTAATGTCCCTGCCGCTGTTTGCTCATGTACAACCATGGATGTAACCTAACGTTAGCTAGCTGTCATGTATTAGCAAAGGTTAGCACTTGTTCGAGCAGGCTGCTGCCAGACTAGCATAACGTGAGTCAAATTGAACCCAGCTCAGTTCTGTGTGAGCAAACAAGGGCAGAGAGAAGCAGACGTGGTGTTCAAGACAGCGATGGCCTGCACGAGTTCACTGGGACGGTGAACTCGTGCAGGCCGGTTGCTGTCGGTTTGCAGTGATGCCAGAAGCTTCTGAGTGGCTGGTTCAGTAACAGTGAAGAGTGACGTTCTCTCTCTTTAGTATGCAGATTATACTTCAATCACGCTCTCTTTGCCGCTCCCGTTAAACCCTCCTCTCCATGCCAAAACAGTGACAGTGAGTAGAAACCAAAAATCCCACATCCTAAAAGAAACTGTCACTGAAAATAGAATGACATAAAGGAAACATCTGAACATTGTCATTAAAAAAAACACACCAGCTTGTAAAAAATATCACGTTCATGTTTTGTTTTTCAATGCTAAATGTTGTTTTTCGAGGCAAAATGTAACTCACTGACCTGGCTCCATATGAACTCCAATAATTTGCCAGACACAGAGTCAAACGGATAGTGGGAGAAAAAGAGGAAGAGGGGGAGATAAAGAGTCAACGTGTGGGTGTGTAGGAGGAGAAGAAGTGATTGAAGTAACCACGGCCTGCTGGGGACAGGAAGAGGGATCAAATAGGAAGTAGTTACTGTATGGAGTAATGAAGAAAATGGTGTAAATATTAAATCAGAGCTGTATTCAAGAAGTAGGAGGATGGCCTCCCAACTTTGATCTCAGCACTCTGAAGGGATAGTTTCGGCATCTGAGAGTTTCAAAGCCGCACTCCACAGCTCCGTGGGTCTCCAGGGATCTCGATATTGCCCATTGCGTTTAAGTGTGTGTTTGTTTACATAAGAATGAATGTCACCAACATTTTAGGGATTCGGGCGCTGCCAATTCTGTCCGTCTGCTCTCTGTGTAGGTGGGGCTCAGGCAGCGTCTGCACACACAGAGCAACAGATGAAGATAAGGTGTTAGGCTACTCTACTCTAGGTGTTTAAAAGATATTTTCCAGACGATTATGTAATTCCAACCAGAAAATTTGGAAGAATAAGCCCAAATGGACTTGGTTGCAAAGCCATATTCCACAGCTCTGCTATGGCAATCTTAAATGGCCTTAAAATGACAATAATTTCATTTATTGCAATTATTTCTGGGACAATATATCCTCCAGCAAAAGTAGTTATTGTGACCGGCCTAAACAGGATGATGCCTTTATTTGTAAAAACTAAAATATGGGATTGGAAAAAAAAAATAGACACTGCCTTTTTGCAGATATTCACAATAGCCATTAATCTTAAAATTAATCCATGAGGCACAGGGAGAATTGAATACTTGATACAGAAATAGAATATATTTTTACTACACAGACATACACAAACACAGACAATAAATAAACAAAAAAACCTCACCCCCCCATATAGTATATGGCTGACACAAAACTGCCTTATTTTAACAAAGAGTTGTTTTAGTAATAACAATAATTGTAGAATGTCATCTCTGTACAGGTGGACCTTAACTTAATCCAAATTAAATAATGTGGTACAGCGGTTGTACAGAGTAACTACTTTTTAAAATACCTTTTTTTATAAGAACATTTCAGCTTACATTTAAAATGTTGTGGGGTAAAAATAAAGATACTGCATTGTTGCAAAGACAGGGCATTGAAATGATGAGCTTGTTTGCTTTTTGTGACTCAAAAATCCAATAAGTTTGGAGAAGAATGGAGCAGGTGATAATCAGCGTCTGGCTTTGTGCTTTTGAATAGCATTAGAGGGGCAATATCCCACAGGATAGGTATTCATAAACAGATTGTCAAAGGAAATTTACTGCACTTTTCTTGGATGGCATTGGTTTGCGAGTCCTTCCTGCTGGAATAGGGAATCGGCTTTCAGATGAGGGGAAATTGTTTGCTTTTATTGAAATTTGCCTCTCTGTTGTGTCTGTCTGCAGTTGTGAAAAGGATCAGACACATGCACACACACAGACACACACAGGTCTTGTGCAACTGTAGAGCTTTCCAGAGCACACATAAATACACACACACACACACACACACACACACACACACACCAACCACATGGGTGGGAAAAATAATTGATTCTAAAATGCACTGGAATTTTCTCTTGTACGACTCAAGAACTCACAAAATTCATTAATTGGAATTCAGATGGCTCCCCAATCACTGGCAGATCGATGAATAACCGGCTGATTTTCTCTTTCTGACCATCTTCTTTAAAAATATAACGTTGGAACATTAATTGATATATTCCCGGTCAGTCTACTCTTCTTCTTCGTGTTATGGAGATGTAATCTGTTGTCAGGGGAGTCCAGTAGTTTGTGGTTAGAGTTACTTTATCAGGTGCTACCAGCTGTGCTTATAGTTGTTGTGCTGTTTCATAATGCTTTTGCAGTGCAGTGTGCCACCTGGGGCCATGATAGGGATTGCAGTCTGACTCAGTAAATTGCATCAAGCTTTGAAAGGCCTCACCCTCAGCCATGATGATCAAGTCTTTTTTTGATCATAAAGTACTTTGGTGCTTGTTGCACATGGGTTGCAGTGTATCATTTGCTGCTATACAATTTGCTGGAGCAGAAATAATTACAGGTTAAATTAGACAAATTTAATGGGATGACATCCAGATAATTTATATAATCTATTTTAAACATGTTTTTATACCGCCCACACTGCCAGAAAAAAACTCAAGAAGACGCCGCCGAGACAGGCCCAGCGCCCAGCTAGCACTTTTCTGCCAGAAACTTACAGCTCTCATCCAGACACACACTATAACACATTTTCAATCCATGTGGCTTTATTGGCATGACTGTATGCAAGACAACGTTGCCAAAGCATATTTACACAAACTTAATAACATAACATAATAAATATACAATTTTAAAATGTAAACAATATTAAAAACAGAATGGCACAAAACAATGTCAGACCAAACTCCATTGGAAAAAATCAGCTAAATTAATTCTGCCATAAAGTTGCATGCTGTATATTATGTTTCATAAAACAATAAGTGGAGAAAAACCAAATGAAATTTTAGCTACTTTTTCACAGTTCTTTTTTTCTTTTTTTGAGACATGCAAAATGCATGAAGCAAGAAAAAATTATCCGTATTCTATAGAATATCTTAGCTATGGGTTTATATCTTCTCCCACCAATGCACAACTTCCTATGTGTTTATTGTGTGAACACGGTTTTTCAAACGAGGCCACAAAACCCTCACGTCTCAAGGAGCACCGTACCAAGATCCACCCGGACAAGGAGAGTCTGTCCTTCCAGGCCCTCAAAGAGAAGCATGATAGGAGCACCATCAGCAGTCTCTTCGCTGGGAAGACCAGCCAGACTGAGCCAAATGCGGACAGCCGTTCACTATCGAAGAGAAGTTAGTGCTCCCTGCCATAGAAGAGGTAATCTCTAGTGTGATGGAGTGTGATCCCACACAGGTGCTGCAGGCCATCCCACTCAGCAATGACACCATGGCGATGATACAGAGGGAGCAGCTGTGTGCCATCCTAAGGGACTCTCCCTTCAGCCTTCCGCCGGATGAGACAACCACATCTGACAACAACACTCTGCTGATGGCCTGTGTCCGCTATCGGGCCTCCAACAGTCAGTAGATGGCTGAGGAACTTGTGTTTTCCAAATATCTGAAAACCGACACCAAGGGCAAGACCATTTTTAATGCGCTTTAAGCGTTTTAGCTTGTGACCAAAGCTAAAAGTCCCCTTCTGCACGAGTCTCTCAATGTTGCAATCAAGGCAATAAACAAAATTAAAGCACATGCCCTGAATGACAGACTGTTCCGACAGCTGTGTCAAGAAAACAACGAGACCTTTAAGCGCCTTCTTCTCTATACTGATGTCCACAGGCTCTTAAAAGCTGTTTGACAGCATCGTGGAGTTCCCGGAGGAGGTTGATGCAGCTCTCGGGTAAAATGTGTCATCCAGTCTCTGCGACATCCTGCACCTGTGTACAAAAGTGCAGACTTTTTAAATTAATTTTTATAAAGATGAACAAACTTTAAAGCTCAAAGGTAGTGGCGGTACTCTGGTCCAGTGCAAGCCGACGACCGCCTCCTCATTTACATCGACCACCTGAGGATGGGTAAGGCCGACACGGAGAGCCGCTTCAGGGACCTCCTGAAGCTCGATGTTCCCGTCTGGGCGCTTCAGCCGTTTCAGGCAGATGTGACAGAATGCGACCCAGCTATCCGGGAGCATCTTGTCGACATCCAGTGCGATGGCGAGTGCCCAAGCTAATTTCCGCACCTCTGGCTGGAGCAGCACGTGGGTCAAATATTCCCAGCGTTACCCGGCTGCTGCTTCCTGCGTTCCCAACAACATATCTGGTTGAGCAGGGATTCAGCCAGGTCCTCCACATGCGGTCATAGTACAGCAATCGCTTGGACTTGATGGCCTCAGGCGCACTGCGCCCGAAACTAACTTCTCTGCAGCCAGTTGTGAAGAAACTGGCAAGGAACCGCCAAGCGTAGGGCTCACGTTTACTATCAAGGCAATTTAGCTTGTTTTTTTGTAAGTTATGATCTATCTTTCTTGTTTTTTTCAGTAGCCTCAGGCTTTTTCCTTGGTTTTCCGTTGGAACAATTAATATTCTTCTCGTTTGCCATTTCTCATTGGCTGCTGCTACCTAATTAATGTTTGCATGACACATTTCTAACAGTTTCTGATTGGCTGCTGATTGCTTTTTAATGTTTGCATGTCAGATTTCTACCCGGTGGTCTGATTGGCTGCTGTTTGTCATAAATAACGACGCCTAAATAAAGTCAAATTTCTAACCGTTGCATTTGTTTTACATATAATTTATTCACGGGTTTTTTTTTTGCTCCCTTTGAACCTAATACTAATGATTTTCCAACTGTCCAGTTAAAATCAAATCTGTTATTGGGATTCAGTGACATGCTATATTAATGATATAACAAAAGAATAATAACTAATATAAACATAATACATACACAATACATTTATGAAATAAGTCTAATAAACTGCATTATATTGTTTTATTTAATTAAATTTTTTATAATACAGTAATCAACATTAATATTCAGTTTTAGAAGTTATTGGAAGAAACCTGTTGGTTGAGCTGTAATTACAGTCTCTGGTTGGGCGATGATTGTAATTTTTCATGATATCTTCATTTCTCTATTACATAACTGGCACTCAACAGTCATGCAATATACTATTTCATTGGGCTATATATGTATATACTTGTGTTAAGTCTACGAGTGTAAATGGCTGACAATATCTGCGTGGTGTGAGAGAAGCATTAGGTGACGGCTAATACAGAAATTAGACTTCTTAAATGTAAAATGTACGTTTTTGAAGATCCTTTTGCAGTTGTTTTATGGGGCAGGAAATGCTTTCAATTTGTAAATCCTGTTGTCCTGTACACACAAATGTGCAAGTCACAATGAGGCATGCAGAGAGACACCTGTAGGCCGATAACATCACCTCTGCTGGCAACAAGGTGCAAACACTCCATAGTAAGTCCCATAGCAGTGTATCATTTGTAGGCATAACCACACACACACATCAATTGATTGCCTGAAAATACTTTTAGATTCCATGCGTTGGATTAGTGTGGGATCTCAGGATTGAGAAAGGAAAGTGCCATGCTCTAGAGAAATCTCTCCAAAGAAGAAACGTGCCTGCCTTGCAGTTTTCACTGTCAAAGCCTATGCTGTGTTGTCAAATTAGTGATTTCTCTTTCAGCAGGTATACGTCGCCAGCTTAACCACTGGTTCTTAGATTTTTTTTTTTCCCGCTTAACACATACGTGTGTAGTTCTTCTGCCAATGAGTTGCTGAGTTCCTTTCTTTGAGATATAGTATTTTTATTGAAATTTCTCACATGTGGACCATAGCCTATTCAAGAAACGGAAATGTTTGTCTTTAAAAAGCACGTTTAACAGTGTAATAATATTTAACTGTAGTTTGTCACGCATGCTTGAATTTTGAGCCACTGTTTGAATAATACTACTTTTTGTTATTTTATTTTTTATGAAAACAACGACCTAAGCATAATCCAAAGCTCATTATTGTGCCATGGCAGATTTATTATGTTCTCTGAGCTCTTGGACTAGACTATATCCACTACACGGTTGATGGGACCGAGAGTACTTTTGTCTACCGTTTGATGATCTTGTTTTGCCTGTACAAGAGATTGCCTCCTTGGGAGAAAAAAAAATTTAATTGTTGGTTTGGGCCCAGATAATGTTGTGGCGGTGACTGTAATAGGAAGTTCATTTAGAGCTAAATTAGACCTATGATTTAGAGGTCCTGCTTTTCTCCCGGTGTGTGTTTGTTCTGCGTGAGCGTATTATGTGGAAGTGCTTTCTTATTTGCATCGGCAAACGTTGAATGTGATCACTGATCCAGAATCATTTTGTGTGTGTGATTGGACTGTACTGTTGTCTGTGTGTTGGCAGCTGGCATCGGGCATCTACAGCTTTGCATGCTCCCTCTGGAGCCATCACACCGACTGCTTCCTCCAGCAGATCTATGCCAGAGACGAGGCTACGGCGCTCAGCTCGCTGGAGAGGACGCTGCTTTCCCTTAAAGGTAGTGACGTTTGCACACACGCAAACTCACACATGCCCATATACACGATGCAACTTCATTCTCATGCAAAGCAGTGCAGTGATCTATTAATTCAAAATGGTATGTAAATCATGGCCTTAAATAACTGACTGCAAATTGCATGAAATGATTTTTATCACGATTCCCCATATTGACAAAAACTTAATTAAGCAGACGAGATGGGAACTTCCAAAGAAATTCACTTGTGCCGCTACTTTGTGAGACACCAATTACACTTAGTGACAATCCTGCATACTGATTCTTTTCTGTCTGTCCCCCTCAGTGCTTCGCAAGTTGACAGTCCATGGATTTCAAGAGCCACAACAGAATATGGAAGTGATGGTGAGTCTTAGATTATTTATTCAGCGGTGGCTGCTGTAGAACCTCTCATATTTTTTGAAAAGCTGATATTTTTGCTATTGGTGTTTTGAGTTGAAAATGACTCCAATCACAGTGTGTGCAAAATGTGGATGGCCGTGAAGATTGAAAGTGCCTTAAGCCTTGTCTCTGTTCAAAGAATCAAGAGTTCTGAATGAGCTCTTCTTCCACTCTGTGCGAAGAAACTGTTAATTCAATTTAGTCCAAATCTCTGTGGTTAAAATAAAAAATCTTAAGCGTGTGTCTGGATAGAGCTTTAGTTTCCCACATGGCTCAGAGTTAATGGAATTATTTGCACAAAATGTGCCAGTCCTTTGAACTCCAGCTGCAGATTCTGACTACCTCCGAATTTACCAATCAAGGTTTGGTGAAAGAATAGCAATACATGTTGAAAAGACTTTAAAAGCGAGATTTCAAGGACTTTTTAAAAAGTACCCGTTACTTTTTTTATATGTTGAACAAACGAAACGTTCCCTTTGGATTTTTCTGGTAATTTTTGAATCTAGAAATCTCCAGGGCAGGTTGAGTTCCGAAAATAGGTAGCACCCTCTCACCTGTTGCCCATACAGTCTGTACCAGCAACCTACAACCTTTAGGGGCAATACTTTCCAGGTCTTACTTACACTTTGGTGAAATATGAAACATAACAGGAAGAAAAATAAACTTCTTTTTTTATTAAAGTCACTGTCAACTGACATATTTGCAAACAAAAAAAGTGTACAGGAACTTTTGTTTAAAAAAAAAAGTATAGAATACTGTAAGCAATGTAGACCTGAGATAAATGGTAACTTTTTGTTATCCAAAAAATAAAATACATTTCAGATTTTATGTGACCCCCTAACAAAACCAAATGGTAAGCTACTCAGATATTCCTGCCCCTACCTAACAGCCTGAAAAACAGCTAGCTTAAAAACTAGGACTTGCTTGCTTTCATATCATTATAAATTGAATATTTTTTTATTTACTCGGTTGAACAAAATATAGAATTTTAAGACATTGTGGCAGCATTGCTTTGTATCATTTTATTATTTCATTTTTGACATTTATAGACTGAATTGATCATTTTATCATAACTATTAATTCTGTTTACTGTGGTCTATTATTCAACTAATGAGACAGCTCTTAGCTTGAAGGCTGAAGGTTGTATAATGGTTGAAAAAGTCACATTAAAATGTAATTTGCCTTGAGCTTTTCCTGCTTATTCTAGCTCAGTGAGCTGATGTAATTGTTTGGAGTTAATATTTCATATTTAGATGTATGCTGTTATCTCAGACTCACTACTTCCTACTTCAGCTTGTTGATAACACTTTTCATTTATTTTATTTATTCTGCTGATGGTGTGTTAACAGACAAATATGCTTTCTTTGAAACTAGCTCTTTTCCCGACATTCAGGCCGTGGCTTTACCGCATACTATTTTAAAATCAAATCATTTTTTAGTACTTAATGTAACTTATTAACTTGTGTTTTGCTTATGGTTGCTTCACTTGGATGTTTGACCTTCACTGCTCAAAGTGATGTCTGTGCAGTGTTTGACAGTTGACATCTGTTTTTACATTAATATGCTGAAGGGGAAACGTTTCTGTGCTCACCTTAAATCTGAGTTTAACACACGTATGGTCGAGCAGGATTTTGTGACATCACAACTAGTTTAGCCAATCGTGATCCAATATCCAACTCACACCTAAATTAGAAACTTGAAGCCTTCATTGCGCATGCACTTTTCAGGACGTGTGTCTAAACTTGATAAACTAACTTTCGTCCCGGGTGTGCCTGGCATCAGCTTTCATGACCTGGAACAAATTAAGCTGAGAGAAAGTTCACTGTTGTTAATAGGGACAGGTGAGGTTTCCCAAAGAGAGTTATGAATTTAAAAAGTCACATTCAGTTGAGACATTACAACCTTCTAAACCGGGACCAAGTCTGTCTGCATATCCTCGACTACACACGACTAAACATTCACCAAATTTTTGTCGTAAATTGCCACCCACTTCTTCTAGATCCTTTCTCAGATGAACTCTTTTCTCTGAAGTTGTTGTGTTGACACTCTCATCTCCCTTTTCAAAGTACTTCTTACGCTGCTGCTGACATTCCCATTTGATGCCAACTACTCAGTCTGTTTTCTTGTCTTTTTCTTACCATCTCAATCTATTTTGCTGACATTCATTTACTTTTGACTTCATCCGTGTGTATTCTTCCCTGGCAGTGCCATAAGCCACATTTCTTTTTCTCTCCAGTTGTCAAACCTTTTCATCATGACTGATTCAGCGGAAAACTTTAGCTGAATCACGACATTAGTCGTTTTTTAATGTCGTGCATTATCTATTTCTTTTCATCCACTTTGCTTCTCCCTCTTTTTCTACATCCCTCCATTGGCTTAACAAACGCCTGCCGTGAACTTTGTTCTCCATCGTCTCCCACCCTCTCTTCTGTGCCCCTCTTGTAACCCCCTCTTTCTTCACTAACTGTTAGCAGCTATAATTGCTGGCTGGGCTGTATTGGCTGGATGTGTGATTAATGACACTGCTGTTGACCTCACGGCTGAACATTAATGCAGAACTAAACAGATTGCATCTCCACCTATCATCTAATTTCCCATGCTAAGCCACGTCTACACCAGGCTACAGAAAATTGATTCTCTTTCATACTGTGTAGCTGGCACTTTTATTTATTCTCCTGAGTACAGAGGCCCACGCACACATTCACACGCACATACACAATACACAATACACACATACTACAGTTATTCCCTTGTTACAGATGAAGCAATCATGAGTGATTTAACTGCAGAAATGTCATTGAGATTAAACTTTATCTCACCTTCTCTTAATCTGCTTCTTTTCAGGGATTCCTGAATGCAGTGTTTGAAAGGCTAAAACAGTTCTTGGAATGCTGTGAGTACTTTCTCTTTCTCTGTCCTGAATCTCTGATTCTAAGCTCCTCCCTTCAGTACACAAACTCTGTTACCGGCGCTTGATCTAATGCATGCTGAAGGCACCTACTTTAAAGTCTAAGGTACTTTATGATACCCAAAGCCTCATAGGTCTCATACTAGCATTGCATAATGTAGGTGTCAAATTAAAAGTTCAGGTTGAGTCATCCTAAAGGGCATAGTTTTTAATTAAGAGTTTCTCTTATAAACCATTTGAAAACAGAAGAGCTCTGAGTACAACTCATGCTTAACGTACTTGAAATGGAAAGAGCATCTTTGTAAATGTTAGATCTTGAGAGAGAAGGTTAAAGACTCCATGTTATGTGTCTTCCTGGAAAATATTTGATGGTGACCTCATCCCGCGTTAGTAGGTTTGAACATAAAATCAAAGCAATAAAACTGTCAACAAATTATTTAATAATCTCACCCTTCTGTCCTTCCTATTTAATCAAACGTGTTTGTCTCGTCCACTATTATTTAATTGGTTTTGTGTGAAAATGATCCCTTGCTGTTTTTTTAATAGGAATTACTCCATGTTAACATACACTTAAGATGTTTTATGTTTTTACAGACGTTTTGTCAGTTTTATACTCTGGTCCTGAATAAACGCTATTCATTTTGACCTTATTTTTTACAGTTGAAATCAATGTCTTGAAACTTAAAGTTACAGGCCATTTAATGGTGTCTTTAATCAGTTTCACTAACAAGGCTGTTAGTTTATTGAACAAAGTGAAGGGAAGTAATGGAAGTGACTGGGAGATGAGGAAAACTGGAATCAAACAAGCTGTATTTAGTGACTCCCTTTGAGCGGTAGCTACTCCCTTCAACTAGATTAATGGATTAAACTAGGAACTTGAAGTCCCCTTTGTGCATTTTTTTGGGGGTTTCCACCGCATCTTAGGAAGTAGAACAATGTTGAATAAAAGAAAAAGTCTATGTTCTATGTATTTACTGTTGCGTGATTCTCAAGAAGGAAAGAAGGAAAAGGAGACATGCAGAGCACCTCTCTCCAAAGTAGACAGTCGGAGTGTTATATTGTTACTTATTTCTGCTTTAGTTATGTAACCAGGATCAAACAAATTGCCAATTAAGTTTTATTTCTCTCATTCACACGCTAGCTCTCTTTTGTTCGCTCATGCGTTCAACTCATACACACAAACTTTGCCCCCATAGTTCCCCCTTACCTCCGTAGCAGGGACTTTTTTGGCACCTGAAACTAAGGTTATCAAAATGTTGTCCCTAGTTCCTCAGGTGGAAATTCAGGTAAAGTTCCTGAGTTCTTAAAAAGGTACTTTGTCCCCTGGGAAAGTTCCTGTGGTGGAAACACCCAAAGAGAGCGACACCCTTTGAGTGGTAGCTACCCAGTTCAGTGGCAGCCAGGTTGGCTCACTTTCACTGTCTGATCTCACAATCAATAGTCCTTTCTTCTTTTCCATAGACATTTGTCTTGACAACACCCAGTGAGCGAGAGATGAATCTTAGACACAACTCCATGAGCTGCCATAGCAACCAAAATATAATTTTGAGATATCAGCCACAACTATCACTTCCAATATTTACTCTGCTGATGGCAATGGAGACAGGGTCAGAGTCCTGTTGGTATTTGGGCCTGGCAGATAGGGGAAACCGCAAGGCGGTTCACAGCCGGGCTGGGGAGAAATATGAGCTCTGTACAGCCTGATAAGGTCAGCTATATAGACTAGTGTTTTTTAGGCAGTCTTTGTGGTCTATTCAGATGTCTGGCTCTTCCTGTTAGATGTTTGTCCTCCAACAGAGGTCACCTATGTATTTCTGTCAGCCACAACATTGTTGAAAACTTGTTTGCTTGTCTACAAATCTGTCAGAAATAAGGAATACCTTTCAGTTTCAGAGTTCTTTCTTTATTTTATTTATCTCTTTGTGGATTTTATTAGCAGGTTTCGTTGTTTCAAACGTATGACCTCAGTGACTTTGATCTGCAAGCAAGGAAACAGCGACATGAACACAAAGTCGATAAAATGCAATGATGTTTTCATCTACATAATCCCTGATATGTTCAAAATCTGAAAAAAGCAAGACAAACAAAGTTTAATCAGTCTAGTGTCACTTTAAATTAGTAGTTGCTGATAGAAAGCAATGTTTGTATAGGGGCAGAGAGAACGACGGCCCTGGCTGTTGAACAATGATTGGAGGAATGCACTGAGACTGTTACGGTCTCCGCCGATTTCATCAGAGGTTGACAATGAAGTAATATGGCATCTTTATTGGCTCTAGCGTAACGAGTGGTTTTATGGAGACAAAATTTACATCAGCATTCTTTTATTACTGTCCTTGATTATATACACCAATGCTTGTAACGGGCCCATGGAACTCTCAAGAGCCAACAAGGTTAAGTGGGCATTTGACTTAAAAGAAAGAGGAAACATTTCTAGTAGTGAATCAGGCTTCATGCAGTGTAGCTTTTTATGAAGGCGTAGACTAAAATAAGGAACATCATGCTTCTGTTCTGCCAGTGTGTCAGTGTTCAGCAACTGAACACACAAATCCTCAGATATCTGACAAATCGGGCCATTTTTGTAGAGCTTAATATTACTCCATCAAGGCTTAATTTGTTTATGCTGATATTGTGACACTTGGCATTTTCATTGCTATTAAAAGAATACATTTTGGAAAATACAGCAATTTGCTTTCTTGTCGAGAATTAGCTGAGAAGATTGATACCGCTGTCATATTTGTATGTTAAATATATGAAGCTGGAGCCAGGGGACAGTTAGCTTAGCATCGATTAGACTTAGGGGAAAACAGCTGGCCCGGCTCGGTCCAAAGAAAGCAAATAAGCATAATTCCCAAAATGTCAAACTCTTCCTTCAATTAAAATCTATTGGATTCAGTTGCCTAAATACAAAAGTTGCTTGACTTTGATTGTCTATGGTCACAGAAAGTGTTTTAGTCAGGATGCACTTTTAGGGTCGCAATAATTATGATTAATTGCACTGACATGCATAGACATAAATTAGGATTTGTTTTATATGATGGTTAAAGCAATATATGACATTATTATTATTATTACTACCAGAAATTAAATTAAATTGGATTTAGATTAAATAACCATGGACCATCTATATATTAAGTATAGTGCTGCTGTTAAGTGACGATACTGTGTGGTTTTGTGTTTCAGGTCGACAGGTTGGTCCAGATAGCACATGCAGAGAAAAGCTGGAGAAGACGATCATACTGTACACTAAAGTTGTGAGTTGACTTATATATGAAATTATTGATAATAAATGACAATTGTCTGTTTCATTATTAATAAGTAGGTTTTTAATATTTATATTATATATTTATTATATTTTGCATTAAGGACGTTATAGCGTCTAACTAATTGTATCTTTCTCCCTATTGTATCTCTCTTTCCCTATGTTTGTCCTCTTCTGTACTTTTCTTTCCTCCCTTCCTTGTAGTTGTTAGATTTCCTGGAGTACCATCCATGTGCATTCATACCCCTGATCCAGTGTTCCCTGGAATTTGCCGTCAGCTATGTGTTCACACCTGCAGGGGAGGGAGTGACCTTTGAACGCTTCATTGTTCAGTGCATGAACCTCATCAAGATGATTGTAAAGAACGAAGCCTACAAACCTTCCAAGAACGTTGATGGTAGGATATGAGGGCTTTGGGGGAAAAGGAGCAGGAATGGTGGAGAATAAAGGATGAATGAAGTAATAGGACAAGCGAGTAAGAAGAAATGGTAGGAGAGTGATAAGAGAGAGAGGAGATTCACATGAAAGCCAGACAATCAATCTGAATTTTCAATGATTCAATGATTCGGAGGCCAGCAGAAAAATGCCACTAGCTCTTCAAAGTTGATCACTGACAGTGTTTTGAAAAGCACAACACAGTAATACCATCAGCGCCACCGTACCTCACCATGGCTCATGTTTATTTCAAGCTGTCAGAGGCCTCCAGTGCTTCATTAGTCGTGGTGCACAGCCCTCTGTCTTAGTTCTGCCAACTAGTGCGGTGTTTGGCATGCCTTTATTGAAGATTAAGCCGTTTCTTGACAGAGCGGAGACGTGCTTTTGTGCTTCTTGTGTTATTGCCTGGGTTTATTTGAATGTTTGAATGGGCTGTGGAACCAGATCTTAAGTCCGACTTCAGGTTTGCTTACCTTTTCCTATTTCCACACAGGAAAATAAAGTATCTTGAGTAATACTTTTATAAAGCTAAAGGGAAACTTGACTGACAGAGCTCAACTCAGAGCCATCATCTGACTTATTTATTAGGCCCGTGCTGTCAGTCAGATAGACAGACAGGGTCCATATTACTGCCCCAGTAGTGACATGGGGGTCAGGGGCTACAGGTAAAGGGGAGGTTTAAAAGTAAGATGACTAGCAAGCTGTCGGGTGGAGTTTTGGTTTGGCTTTGGAAGCATAAATGTAAAGTTAGCATGCAGATTACAGAAGAGGACATGTACAAACAGAAGATAGTGCCAATATGACTGGTGTATGGATTGTTTTAGTTAAGTACATTAGATGTAGACTGTTTGACAGATTCATGGATAATAAAATATCTTTCTTTCTTTTTTTCACTCTCCCTTCCTCCTCCCTCCTCCCTCCCCTAGACAGTAAACCAGAGAGTCTGGAAGCTCACAAGATCAAGACGGAGTTCTTCACACACCCCACGCTGACAGAGATTGGACGCCGGCTCGTTTCTCACTACTTCCTTCTCACAGAGGAAGAGCTGGCAATGTGGGAAGAGGACCCTGAGAGCTTTGGTAATAGCACATCCCCAGATACACAGACTGAATCCAAATGTCTAGACTTATCTGGACCTGCAGACTGGCAGATTTAACAGGCATGTTCTTGGGAAGTCCAGAATAGTAAGGCTTACCCAGTTATACAATTCATGAAGTCAGCAATGTCACTTTCGGTGAAGACTCCACCAGAATTTATTGTTTATTGAATTGATGTAAGGGTTTAGTGGTAATGCTGTATTGCAGTAAGGTTGGGCATTCACCAAATAGACCTTTTTATAATGAATTTGTTTGTGATAATCTGCACAGTCCAACTCATGGTTTTCCTACAACTTTCATTCAACATGTTCCATTAACAGTGTTAATGCTGTGCTATTAAAACAAAAAAAGCTATTTAGCACTGCACAGCCTCAGCCATAATCTCCAGAGCAGCCTTTCCTAATAGATGACCATTTGTCATCTCAAGATATACACCGATCAGCCACAACGTTATGACCACTGACAGGTGAGTTGAAGAACATTGATTATCTCGTTACAATGGCTCCTGTCAGTGATTGAGATATATTATATATCTCCAAAACTGCAGCAATGGAAGAAGGTGGCCTGGTCTGATGAATCACGTTGTCTTTTACATCACGTGGATGGCCGGGTGCGTGTGCGTCGCTTACCTGGGGAAGACATGGCACCAGGATGCACTATGGGAAGAATGCAAGCCGGCGGAGGCAGTGTGATGCTTTGGGCAATGTTCTGCTGGGAAACGTTGGGTCCTGCCATTCATGTGGATGTTATTTTCACATGTACTGCCTACCTAAACATTGTTGCACACCAAGTTACACCTCTTCATGGAAACGGTATTCCCTAATGGCAGAGCTCTCTTTCAGCAGGTTAATGCACCCTGCCACACTGCAAAAATGGTTCAGTTGTCGCGTTTGAGGAACACGACGGTGTTGACTTGGCGTCCAAATTCTCCAGATCTCATTCCAGTCAAGCATCTGTAGGATGTGCTGGACAAACATATCTATGGAGGCCTCGCCTGTCAACTTACAGGACTTAAAGGATCTGCTGCTAACGTCTTGTGAGGTCTAGTGAAGTCCTACACAATATTAAGCAGGTGGTCATAGTGTTATGGCTGATCGGTGTAGTTCAGGCCTGTAGCAGTAGTAGTTTGCCAGTCCTCCATAGACACCCTCTCACAGCTATCAAACCTCTTCTCTCCTCTTCTCTTCCAGCTGTTGAAGAAACAGGTGGTGACTCTTGGAAATACAGTTTAAGAGTAAGTAAAGACCCACACCTGCACACAAAGAAATGATCCTGTTATATTTAAATTTTTATTACCTAAGGGGGGGGAAAGGGAAACTGAAAGCGAGTGGTCCTTTGCTTCTGTTGTAAAGGCAGCAATATTTCAAGTACTTGTGTTTTTGTAAGTGTCTAGTGATTATGGTTGTACACATTGTGCTCAACTGGTACCCCTACCGTGACAGCATCTAGAACAGTGAGAACAAGAATGTTGTTAAAAAGACACTTAATCAGTCCCCTGTGTTTCAACCAGGGTGAATCCGTAACTCGTAAAATATCTTTAAAGTTAATATATTGCAAGACAAGAAAATGGAACTCCACCCTTGAAACCATAAAAATGTAGAATAAAAGACCCATAACAGCAGAAGATTCAATAGAATAGAATTGCGTAATATTGCTCATCACAAATATTTATTCGTGTTCTATATTTCAAAGATTCCAACCAGTGTTTTATGTGGTGGCACTGAGACGATTGTCTACATTGCAGCATCATAAAACAGTTAGTGGTCCCCAGGGCTCTAGCCTCCATGGCTGTCTGTTTAGTTGGCAGTGGCTTGTCTTCAGCAGTTTTTCTGAGTCATGACATAATCTCTTATGTTGTTTTTTTTTCATCTACCCCTCGTTTCTCTTCCCTTCCCTCTGTGTTGAGCCCCATTCTTCTTAGTTTCAGCAGTTCAGATGTCTTTACTGCTCTTTCTTTGAAGTACACTAAAGCATTCATTCATTCATCATCATTCTTATTAATTTAAAGCACGCTGCAGCAGAAATAATGTCATTACAGTCTTTGAGAGCTTATTAGTTAGCTAATTACTTCACAATTTAGAATTCTTGGAGGAAAACAGAACAGTTTTTCCTCGCTTTTTATTGCAACCATTATTTAAAGTGTTTTTTTTATTAAAATACATAACCTGATAAACACTGTTAAAGGTATAAACACCAGGTGCCCGATTTAAAAGATATGATTTTAAATTGTAGAGCTGCCTAAATGTTTTAAACACTTCGTTTTAGTATAAAACATTTTTCTTTTTCCACACACCTTTTTAAAAATGTAGTTCATAATGTGAATGGAGTTTATTATGTAGAAATGATCACATTCCCTAAGGCTGCAAGTTTGTGAAGATGCACGTCAACGCCTCTGTGGTTCTATGCAGAGAAGGATAACTTTATAGGGTGCTGAGGCTAATTTAAGCTTATATTTGGTACTAAAATAGCAGTAGTAACAACATCATTCCCCAACAGAACAGAAGGGTGCTGAATTGGCTTTTCAGAAGTATCGGACCTCTGATCTTATGCCACCAGCGGTTATACATACATGCTGTAAGATGTCAAGTACACATGTGCATACTGTAGCGCAAAGCATGCATTCAGGAATTCTCGTCTTCTGTTGTCAGATTTCTTACACCTTCATTTAATATTGATGCTTTTTTGACATCTAAAACCAATAAACTACTGAGGGTGGGTGGACTACCATTTCTCTATTAAATATATATATTACACACACACACACACACACAAATCTCCTTACAATGTCACATTGACTTTTTATTGAACCGGGAGCTCAAGGCATTGTTTGCGCGGTTGTACACATGCTTTTTTTATATACATTTTTGTGTTTGTAGGAGGTCTGCACTGATGTCATTTATTCATGTAATATTCCCCCTCACCACCACTGAAAAGGGGTGGGGGGTGGGGGGGCTGTGATACTGGGACAAAAACAAATGACTTTCATATACAGTGTACCATCTATTCTGCCAATTAACTGTCTTTCTTTTTGTCTCCTCTGCTCCTCTGCTTCCTCTCTTTAGCCCTGTACAGAAGTATTGTTCCTGGATATCTTCCACAACTACAGCCAGACCCTGACCCCAGTGCTGCTGGAGATGGTTCAGAATCTCCAGGGTGAGTTAAATGTCAATTAAAATATTATTATATGCCAAAAGCACAGTCTGCTCTCTTTTCAGCAGATATTTTAACATTCTTTCAATGCAAGGAAAACATATGTACTTAATTGCCAGTTGACAGATACAAGCTAAAACAATTGAAAACAAGAAATCTTATCTTCATGAAGGTAATAAACAGTTCTTTGAAGATGCTGAGATTACATTTCGTTAATTTTTGAGGTTGTGTGCTACTTGGATTTTATTGTTATACCGAAAGGTCTTTCTAATATTTGTCCACCTCAATGATATCATAAAGATCCCATTTTATATTTATTTTATCCCACTTTTTGAAATTGTTTTTGCATCAATACACCTAACGCAAAGTTCTTTAAATTCCCTTTGTTTTTTAAAGTTGCTACACAGATTAAATGACCTTGCCTTGCACTACACATAAATGTAGCCTTGCCTCAGAGTGATAAATACTTCATACATCAGAAATACATCAGGTTTGTTCTTTTTGCCTTTAGTTGTCACTGTATGTGTAACATACAATCTATAGGCTTGGCAGCCTCTTCAAGTTCTGTGGTGACCTCCACCACTACGGTCACTCTCAACTCCACAGTCAGTCGGACACACACACACACACACAAACACACAAACACTCTCTCTCACCCACACACACACACACACACACACACACCACCCCACTGGTCCCCTGCTGGTAATGGCACATAGTTCTTGTTCTGTTGCCGAATTACTCAATTGCTCAAACGGGTGGCTTCCGTCCTGTCTCCCATGCTGCTTTCGTTTTCAAGTGATTGAGTAGAAATGGGTTCTCCTGGAGCAAAGAAGACACCAGATTGGGTAATTCTATGGTTGAAGGGAGGCAGCTATTGATTGACCTGCGTACACAACAAGGACTAAGTGAGAGAGAACAGACCCCTCTGAGACTGATATAATGGAGTCTAGGCCTCTTTAAGTTCCAACTGTGTTATGATGTGGTCACTGGGTCCATTACATCCTACATCCTTCTGTTATTATTGAAAAACGTTTGAACTGTATGCACATTATTATAACACTTACTTTCCAAATGCTGTCTTGTCTGTCTGTCTTGCCACTGAGGTTACATGCAGAGTATGTATCTGTCTTTGCAGGCCCAACCAATGTGGAAGACCCTGTGCAGTTGCTAATGAAGGATGCAGGTGAGTCAAAGGAAATCATCCATTATGTCAGGCGTATTAAAATGACTGATCTGGACTCATAAGAATCTCAGTGTCTGATTTAGCTCACATTAGTATTTTATCTTCAACACAAAAATATTACAGTAACAAATTTGAAAATCTCCAACCACAATACAAACAGATGGCGAGGGAGAGCCGGGCAAATTGAGACATACATTTGGATAAAGAGAGCTTCAGGATGCATTACAATTATTGTAGGCTAAGATATAACGTCTTAATATAATAGTTTTTGCTGTACTGCTATACTGCTATCATCTCTCCTGTTCATGGACATCTTGTTTCCCCTACTCTTGTCTTTTTTACACCTTCTTTTCCCTCTCTCTACCTCCTTTTAGTATTTATAACTCTTTGGCAGGTCAGTGCTGCTGGTTTTATAGCCCACACAACTAAATCACATATAGTTGGGATTGCCTGCTAAGAGGGCCTCTGTTAAAGCTTGATGCCTGTAGAGATCTCAGCAGTCAGTTGACAGTGTTGATAAAACAGCAGATCACTGGATGATGAAGCTGTGCTTTGGTAGCAGCGGTGACAGATAATTGTGGCTGTAAGAGCTAAAGGGACACTTCATAACAGCAGTTGCTGATTTTTGTAAGGAAATAAAGTCAAGTGCTAATACAATTATAAACTAAGACCTTAACTATAGTACTGTAAAAATAAGAGGTCCAGTGGGGTCCAGTCTATAACCCTACATTATATGCCTGAGCTTGCTTCACTTTATTAGTTCATCTGATATTATGTGCTAAAAGACATTTGTCATATCTAACAACCATATTTGCTACAAAACCAAAGCTATCTGCTTAGACCCTGTTTATAGCTGACAAATGCTGCTAACTGGCATTCAACCAAGTATGAAACACCCTTATAGCAGTGATTTTTAATTTGGTTTCTGCAGACGTCCATGAGGTGTTTACATATTTTTTTGCAGCCCCTGTATCAGTCCCACATTTGTCATTTTAATGCTGCTCTGCAATGCAGCAACATCAGCTTCCTCTTCCTGAAATATTTTACATTAGAACTGAGAATGTTTTTTAGTACACAATAAGACTGCTTGAAAACGTATGAACTTCTCATTTTAGGATGCCAGAATCATATAGCAGTACTGTATACCAGGAAATAACTATTATATAACTACTAATGAAAAAATAAGAACAATGAGGATCCACACACTACATCTAGCTGTTTTTTTTCACTCCAGTCTTCCCTCCTTTCTTGAAAGCAAAAGAGAAATGCACTGTAATTTCTGGTCAGGTTTATTTATGTATAAATAGTAACTCCACATAACTTTGTTTTATGTGATAAGGTCCAAGGCCACTGTTTTGGCACATTTGGACTATCCATCTTTTCTGCCTGTCCTTCTACCCTTACATCTTTTTGTCATGATAAAGGAGAAAATACGGCCGAGATGCGTTTAGCTGCTACGTTTTTGGATCATTCCGCTGAGACACCTACTGTGTTTTATATCTCCTTCTTGCATACCTACATAGACATACTGTAGATCATATACTATATCTCATATACGACCACATACTCGTACTGAATAATACCAGAGAATTACAGCAATGGGAGCAAAGTTTCAGTCTCTGTTGAATCTCCTCCCTTCTGCGTCTTTGTTCTTCTCGCTGTCTCATTCGATTCTTTTTGCCACCTCAAAACGAATTACTTTCAAAGATAACATTATATAAATATTAACAGAAAACATCTCTTCCACTCGTATGGCTTATATCCCTTTATCTGTCTGTATGATATTGTTCTCATACTCATCTTTTTTCCCCCCAACCTTTTATTTTTTTCCCTGTTGTCTATTTTGTGCCCAACTCTACATGTTTGCCACAATGAGACCTATTTCTGCCCGAAGAGCACCTTTTAATGTTGCTGCTCTGTTTTGTCCATATTGCTGATAATTGCCAACAACAACATACTCTAGCTAAAATAGCTTTTATTTTGTTTTAAGTTGGCCATGGTTAGATTGCATTTGTGAAGGACAGAACTATAGCAGATTCGGCTTATTGTAGGGATGCCAACAGTTATCTGAATTACTCTAAGTGTTTGAATCTTTCATAATTTTTTTATCAAGATGTCATCAAGATTTTGTCAAGATGTGCAGCTCAGCATAAGCTTTTCAGCATCCAGCAGTTCCACCACAGTTTAAAACTATCAACATTTTAAACAATGAAATACAATCTGACAAGTGATTCATTGTGTAGTGTGATTAAAATAATTAGACCCTCAAACAATAACCTCCTGTATTGGCAAAATGCTGTCATTTTCTTTTTAAAGGTAACAAATTACACAAATGATTTCAATTTTAGTGTTCTGCGGCCCATCATTGTTTTTTTCAAATTGAGCTTTCGTACGCCTTTTTTAAATTTCTCCCACAACTTCTCATACTGTGTGCTTGTTGTGTACTGCACTTAACGTAAAAGTTTATATTATATATATGATATTTTCAGTCCTATTGTGAATACTGTGACTGATGGTTGTGGTTGTTTTGCCCACAGTATACAATGCCGTGGGACTGGCAGCCTATGAGCTGTTTGACAACGTGGACTTTGACCAGTGGTTCAAGAATCAACTTCTTGGAGAGCTGCAAGTCAGCCATCACAGGTATAGTGTGTTGTGTTTTGAAACTTTTGCACATTCTTCTCAGCATGTTAAATAAAGTTTTCTTTTGTCATGGTATTTTACAGAATCATGACGTACACAAATAATCATACATAAAGAAATACACAAAAGAATAAAATATTTACTCCAAGATAAAATAAATTGCTCTAGGGGGGCAAATGTTTTTTTTAATGTTGAGTTTTGGCTGACACTGTCAAAGAAGAGTTGGACTCCATCATATCGACTTCATAATGCCTCTAAGTGTTTATATAGTAAAGTATTAGTGTGGGTGATCAGCATTACAGAACCGCTAAAACGTTTTCCGCTTCAAAATCAGCCACAGTTTCAAAAACAACCATCTGTCTAATAGTCTCAACAAAAAATAAATTTGATAGGCTTCCCTCAGGAAGTGCTGTATTGCAGGGTAATTCATTTGTATTGTACTGTAGAGGTGTTCATTAATTTCTGGCCTCTTAGTATGCAGTATTATTTTAAAATGCATCAGTGTGGAAGGTGATGACTCTTGACATTGAGTTATATTGTCTTGAAATGGCAGCTAGGCAGTTCTTTTTTCAAATGGCTATGAGTTCACTTTCATACATTATTGTTGTCTGATGCAATCCATAGTTAACTTTCAGTGTAACTCAAGCTAATTGACTATTAACCTGTCTAGCTTTTGATTACACTCAGCAGCACAAGTCAATGCATGCCAAAAGGCTCACAAGTAGCCAGCTGATGCTTTGAGTCAATGTCTGTCACAGTCACATTAACAACTGCTGCTTGCATTCACACAATCACTCCACAAGCAGCAGTCAAACATGTCACAGCATCGGCACTGTGGCAGGATGGCTTAACTGGAAAAAACAGTAATACAGACTCTGAAAACCTCATCATGGGCGGTGAACAGATGCGGTAAAAATAAACATTGTGCTGATAGATGAATGCATTTAAATAGTGATGGGGAAGGTAGAGGGTGGACAGAGCCAGGCAAGGGGATTTGAGTGATATGAAGAACAAAGAAGTGCCCTGCTTCCGCAACAACAAAAAGCCTGCAGCACTCAAAAGGTCGACCACTGAGGTTGGAGCTGACGTCAGAATGCAGGCGTGCTGATGTCACTGTGGCCCTGCTTCCACACAGTGCAGGTGTGAATAACCCCTTCACTTTGTACCTGGGTCCTTATTGCTTTGGGTTTGTTTTGACATTCAAGGTTTTACTTGATTTTTTTAATATTCGAAAAAAACAACTCATTGAGACACAATATCTTGGAATGTCAGTCAGGCCTTGCCCCGGAAAAGGGGTGCATAGAAATTAAACCAAATGAGCAAACAGCACAGGGATGCAGCGAAATGCCACCCCTGTTGCTTTCTGTTTCTTGTTCACACACACATAAACTAATGCAAACATACTATACATTTATTCCCCCTACCCCCACTTGCTCGCTCGCCCTTTCTCTCTCATTCTCTTTCAGCTTTGTGTGTCTGCTAGTCTTTCTTTCTCTCTGTTTAGGCACAACTGACAAATATTTGAAATGAGTACTAATTTAAAAAACACAGAGGGGCAGGATAAAAAAGATACATCAAAAGGGGTTGGTACGCAGAGTGTATATTATATCATTTATCAGTTAATTTATGTTGTGTACAATACATAATTTATATCCTTTTATAATGTGTTTTCGTGCCAGATTTGCTCGTGGAGTGCGAGAGTAAGAGCCGGCCGCAGAGCTCCGTCTGAACAGCCCAATTGGTTAACATGGCTGCTGAATGGAAGCGGGCAGCAATTCGTGGCGACACGTCTGCCTCCTATGTGAACCCAACTGCCAAATAATGTCTTTTTAAACAACAAAGAGGTCCTGAGATGATAACCTATTGCTTTGTGCTAAGAGGATTTGTTTTAGTTTTAGTAAAGCCAAGGTTAGTTATATAAATGACAGCAGATAAACTTTTCAACTCCCATTGATTTCTCCGTTGGGTGCTGAATCAAACTGTGTTTCTGTCAGATTTGTGATGTTCCCACAGTCTTTTTGAAAAAGCTTCTGCAATAAGAATGTAGCATTAAAGGTAAAAAAATAAGAGGCCATTTGAGTACACCGAACTCATTGTCATGTTCAAGAAAACCAGTTTGAGATGATTTGAGCTCTGTGACATGGTGTGTTATCCTGCTGGAAGTAGCCATCAGAAGATGGATACACTGTGGTCATAAAGGGATGGACATCAACAGCGATACTCAGGTAGGCTGTGGCACTTAAACTCTGCTCACTTGATACTAAGGGGCCCAAAGTGTTCCTAGAAAATATCCCCCACACAATTACACCACCACCACCAGCCTGAACTGTTGATACAAGGCAGGATGAATCCATTCAATTCAATTCAATTCAATTCAATTTTATTTATATAGCGCCATATCATAACAAAGTTATCTCAGGGCACTCAATCACATGGAGCCGGTCGAGACCAACTTCCACACACACAAAG
>JAVQJL010022537.1:0-34890 GCA_036024295.1 Nannoperca obscura | reverse complement strand
GTGTGTGTGTGTGTGTGTGTGTGTGTGTGTGTGTGTGTGTGTGTGTGTGTGTCAGACACGTGTCAGTCCCACTCGGCTTCAAGTCAACAGTATAAAAATCCCCACATCATATGTCCTGTTGTGAAATACTTGAACTCAGTGTGTTTGTGTGTGTTTGCTGTAGCACTATTCTTCTAAACAGCGCTTGATGCATACATACTTCAGTTTGTTTGATGTGAACATTTGATCCACACATGAACGAGTTTTCCCATAACAGACTATGGTGCCACTGGTTAGTGTGATAGTGACTTTATTTACTGTCTGTCTTTCCCTCTTTCACCTCTTTCATCATGGATCTCTGTGGTCTGCAGAGGTCTTTGTGACTGAAATCAAATGAATACTTGATGAGGACAGATGGATGGGTTTCTCTCCTCTCTTGGCCTCTTTTTATCTACCAACTGTTTTTCTGTTTTTGTCTTTGTGGTGTTCAAATTGTTTGGCTTCACTCTCAGAATCCTGCTAGTCCAAAACCCCAAGTTGTCATTTTAAACACAATGGCATCGCCATTTAAACTCACGCAAAAAATTACCTTCAAACTTTATTAGAGAACAAAATAGACGGTGTACAAAAAGTTAGGATATGTTTATAAGTACTGTTCCGCATATGTAACGGTATCATCGCTTGGTGTGTCTTCCAGTGTTTTGCAGTGCGCTCTCTGGGATGGGTGGAGATGGCTGAGGAGGACTTGGCTCCTGGGAAGAGCAGTGTTGCTGTTAACAACTGCATCCGACAGCTGTCCTACTGCAAGAATGACATACGAGACACCGTCGGCATCTGGGGAGAGGTGAGGAAGACAGGGTAGTCATAGCGTATACGTGTTAATCTGCTTTGTTTTGGCCGTAAAATAAAGGCTCACAAGGAATATGAAATAAAGGTGAGGGTGGAGCAAAGAAAAGAACAGAAGTTAGCCAGGGCAACAGTTTTCTGAAATGTATGTCACACGATGGAGGGAGGAGGGTAGAATGAAGAGAAGAAAGTGGAGCAATGTTATGAAGTCTCTCTGTGGTGGTTGTGTTTAATGTGAAGCGACAGAGCAGAGAGAGAGCGCTTCATCCCTATTTCAATAACCTTTCATCTCCCACCACCTCTTTGTAAGGTTTGATCATTTATTTAGACACACACACACTTACACAGCATACATGCACACAGGCAAATACACTTTTTAGGCAAGTAAACAAAACGCACTTGACCTTTTTAAAATACTACTTTTTTGCAACATCTTACGCTTCAGGAAATAAGGATTGCATGTTTTCGTGATGAGATCTGAAGAATTTGTGTGTGTGTGTATGTGTCTGCACAGGGGAAGGACATGTACCTGGTGCTGGAGAATAATTTATTGAACCTGGTCGACCCCATGGACCGCAGTGTGCTTCACTCACAGCCAATTGCAAGTATCCGTGTCTGGGGCGTTGGCCGGGACAATGGCAGGTTAGTCATCGTGGCAACCACATTGCTTTTTAATTTTCTTCAAAGATTGATTAATCCCCATTTACTTGTCTGCATGATTAATGTGTAATGATTGTGTAGTATGTAAGACGTTCCCAGAATCCTGTGTTTTTTACCACTCATTTGACCCATTGAGGCTGTTGTTGTTGTATCTTTTTAAATACTTTAATTGATAGATTAGTCACTAATGTAAATTAACACAATGGTGCATCACACACACACACGCAGTAAAAGGTCAGGGTAACAGCTGAGGGCAGAGGACGGCTGGTGTGGTGACAGGCAGAAGACGGGAGTTAATGATTGATGATGAAGGGATGCTAATGAAACATTAATTCATCAGGACACAGGAGAGGATGAGAAGGAGAACTGCCTTTTATTCTTTCACCAGAAATCCCCACCTGACTCTCCGTCCCTCGCTTTCACATCAGTTGATCTCAGCACAGTGGGCTTCACAAAAAGAACAGGCCTCACAGCCGTTTGCTGCATATATGAAGGTTAAAGTGAAACTTTAAACAGTCACAGTTTGGTAGTGCTTCTGGGCGACCAGTAAAGGGCGCTCTGCGCTGTTACTGAATGCCCGAGAAGAAACCGAATGTAGGTTATCAGGCACAGCTGGGTGATGTGGACCGGAGAGGTTGGTAGCTGCTGTATAATTAGGCACGCGCCTGCACACGTTTGCCCCACACACACACACACACACACACACACACACACACAAGCACGAGTGCACTCGGGGAAAGAGGCAAGGCTAAAAGCTCTTGGCATATGCAGAAGTGCAGAATTGTCTTGCCTGGGGCATCTCTCTGTTCTCTCATTCACACACTCACACACACACACACACATGCACGTCAGTGTGACTTACCGTATATCTATACCTTAAGATCACCCTGTCAGATGAAACAAATGTGTTTTCTGAGAACTTTGCTTCATTTCTCCACATCTACATATAGCAGGAGAGTCAGAGCAGTGGGAATACCTCAGCTGCAGCAGAGGGAGGAGGAGGAGGAGGATGAGGAGATGGCTAGAGGGAGGGGGATGAGAGGGGGTTTTTGGCAGGAGAGAGGGAGAGAGGGGGATGAAGCTGCCAGAAGGGGGAGGTATGGTTAGTGCTCATTGGGTGTGGAGCCGACAGGTTGAGGAGTGTGTGCATGCATGCAGCATCACCAGGAATAGATGGTGTGACTGTCTAAAGGCGCTCCCGTACTCAAGATTACCTGCCAAAATAGGAAAACAAACGGCTGTGAGTATATCACATTATTTGTCTTGGAACCATCACTTCTGCTGTTTTGTTTTATTCTAGTAGCGGGAAAAGAAAGATACGGTGCAGACATGAATGATCAGGCCTCAGTCTGTAGGGGATGTTGCTGAGGAGGTAGCTTTTTACAGCCAGTGTGAGATGTCACAATTTTACAGGAATTCAGTGATCAAATTGGACGAGCGTGCGTGTGTGGTGGTTTCCATGTGGGTGGGTGATTAAATCAGAGTAGCAGTGCTAATTACGGATTGATAACATGATAAAAGAATCATGTTAATCTGAATGTGGTGTTTGAAAAAAGGGGAAAGTGTTTGTTTGCAATGATGAGAAGCTCCGAACAATCACATGTGCAACAGTTCATCACTGAAACATAAGCGTACAACATTTTTCTTCACTGCAGGAAATGTGCATCCAAAATTTACTCTTTAAATTCTCAAAATGTGCATGTAGGAATGCAGAAATACCAGTTTGCTGCACATCTTTGCCCATTTTATATTTAGTTTTTATTTATTTATGTGTTGTTGGACTGATTGATTTAAAGGTGTGAGATGCTATGGTATTTCAAACCTGGTTGGAGTCTGGCTTTTCCCTCTATCGCGCTACCTTTTTTGTCACACACACTCTTACGCCCTTGCGAAAGTAGTATAAGAATTGTACCCCGGTGCCGCCCTCGCTCCCCATGTGCCATGAAACTCATTATCGCCATAGAGATTACAGATTCCCACAGCAACCTTGACATTTTCAGTGGCGTCGGCATGATGATGAGATTATATTCGAAATGAGATATCACTCCCTTTTCCCCCCTCCCTCTCTCTCCCGCCCTCTCTTTCCTCTGACTTTTATCTTCTCTCCTCATCTGGGTGTTTTATTCTTCCCCCATCTCTACGCTTTTATCTTTATCGTGTACATTGTTGCAGTTCACTTCCAATTTCCACTCCCAGTATTTCACTTGTGTCTCATTATATGTCTTACTCTTCTGACTCTCCCTCTTAGTAACTTCGTTTTTACAGGGCTTTTAGAAACGCCCATCCTATTTCCTTTCTTTCTTTTAGGAAGCACAAACCATCAGCCGCCAATTAAAGCTAATTGCGCCCATTGAAAACATCTCTCTGTCCTGCTATCCCTCCCTCCTCTCTTTTTAAATACTGTTTCTGTCCATTTTTCACATTTCACCTTAAGGTTAACTAATAACCTGCACTGCTGCTTTGACCTGTGCCACACCCCTTCATCATACATGCACACACACATTTGCATTTTCTGCATTCCTCTTGTGGCTGTTTTGTGGGAAGTAGTTCTGTCTGAGCAGACAAGATGACGATAATGTACCTTGGTGTGTCTGCCACCTCTTTGCCTCTTGTCCCCCAGTAGGGGGGTTGGAACAATGGATTTATTTCTCTTTTCTTCTACTAACTGTCTTCCTTTCCTCCCTTGCTTCCTTGGACACAGAGAGAGGTAAACACATTCCTTCCTTTCATTTTCCCCGAGCCTCCTACAGTATCTCTCCGTCATCTCTGTCGTTCCTTATTGTTTAATTTCCTCTGCGTCTCATTTTTCTCGTGTTCAAAGTGGACCTTGATGTATTGCAGCCATGTGTGCACACACACTCACAGATGTAGGAAGTGAAGGTGACCTCCTCTGTCCTTCTGTCTACAAGCATTTTTTTCTTATGCACACACACACACAAATAGGAATCCTTTGTAGAGAGTCTCCCCCCCCAAGGGGCTGGGCTCAGAAATCTTGTTAACACTCAGGCCTGTGTTTCCTATTGCACGGCATATTGAAGCACACAGCTTGAAGCAAGTTATTTCGATTGTTTTTTGAGCATTTCTGAGTGACGCAAATCAACGTGCGTGTGTGCTGTACTGGTTTAAGTTGGTGCAGCTATATTTCTTCGTATTCCAAGTCTTCATTCCTCTCTCCCTCTGTCTCCTTTCCTCCCTTCTATTCAGCAGCCTTAAATTGTTTTCGGCTCCAGTGGGCTCGGGGGAAAGTTCTTCCCCACTGTCACTCATTCAACTCCCTCTTGCATCACACTGCTCTATTGATCTCTGGGGTCCATCGACCTGCATGTGTGTGTGTGTGTGTCCTGTATTCATCAGACTGATAAAGGTCAGTTCATCTCTCATCTGTCTACAAGAGCTGTCTTAAAACTGGACACGCACACAGGTCATGAGCACACATTAGTTCTTCATTATTTACCTGTCTTGGCTCCAAGATGAACCGAAACTAGTCCCACAAAACCCTCCTTTCATCTTCATCCCCCTGGTGTTTTTCTCCTTCTATGTGTCTTCACTGACCTTGTGTTTTCCTCTCTACCAGGGACTTTGCATATGTGGCGCGGGATAAAAACACCAGGATCCTGAAATGTCATGTGTTCCGCTGTGACACTCCAGCCAAAGCCATCGCCACCAGCCTGCATGAGATCTGCTCGCGGGTAAGTGGTTCAGGCTGAACAGGGGGCCAGAGACACATGGCCAAGTTTGGCAAACAGACTCGGATGGAGCTCCAACTTGTTGGAACAATGTTTCTCATACCACTCAACAGGGAAGGCTGGAAGACAAGAAAATGTAGCGCTGGTGGTCATTATCACACTTCATTTTACAAACAAATTGCAATTAAAACACACCGTGAAAAATAAGAAAGTGGCACCCACTTCAAAAGCAAAAACCACACATTTATTCATAGCATTAACTCAAGCACCGGTAGTTGTGGTATCTGAGAAAGAGTATATTCAATTAACACATTAAAATACGCAGCCTCAAGAGTGCCTGTATTGGTTAATCATATTTACTATTCCACAATCTAAGCACACATTTTAAGTATCTGCGGTCCTCAAAAAGTCCCAAAACAAGATTAAACTCATCTACATTTCAGGCCAGACAAAGTCTTCTTCTCCCAAAACACAGTTATCAGAGAGGCTCCTCTGCATGTCCACTCTTTGATGAATACAGAGTTAGAAGAACGGTATTCAAACCAGGTTTTTATTGTGTCTGCTTTATTCACTGAACTCACTTGGAATTAATGGGCTTCCCTTTTGTCCTTGTTCCAATAAAACACATTTATAGCTTCATTTTGGAAAAGATTTAAAATTCTTTATTCATGGAGACTCATAATTTGGTGTTTTCATTTTCATTCTGTCTAGCGTTTTAAAGTAGTTTTTTTTTATAACTTCTGTTACCCACAGATAGATACCTTGTTATGACCACTGACTCGAACAAAGTGTGTTCCTGGAGTATCGTTTGTTAGAAGAGAAATGTGTCCTTCTTCTCATCCTTCATGCTGATACTGTCTCACATTTATACATCGAGTGTGTTTAATACAGACTTTCCACACAAAAAAGGATGAATAAGGAAAGACAGAGAATTTGTCACAACAGGGGTTCCTGAGGTGCAGAATTGTTGTGACAAACACTCTGATTAAGGACGTGTATAATTTTATGTGTGGTGTTTCAAATCGTGTGTGTGTGTGTTTGTTTGAATGATTTTGGCTGTTTTTGTCAGTGTGGTTCTGTGTTTCTCCTTGTGAGTTGCACTGCAGGATAAGCTTTATCCTCATTTTGGAAAGAGGAGTGTGACCTGGTTAGTGTGTGTGTGTGTGTGTGTGTGTGTGTGTGTGTGTGCACTCCCCAGATGAAGTGGATAGACAGAATGACAGTATCAGGGGGTGACACTGCTCCAGGTTTTCCTGAGCTCTTTCGTGTTGACTCTTTCATCTTTTTTTCCCTCTCCCTCATCCTCTTTCACTTTCACACATTTTCCTCTTTGTCTCTTCACCCTCCTCCCCTGTGTCTCTGCCACGGTATACCAATTCTGCTCTGCTTTCAAACGCCATTTCCTCATACTTCTGTATGTATTCTTCTCTCTCTCTGCCCCTCTCTCTCTCGTCCAGATAATGACAGAGCGAAAGAATGCCAAAGCGATGGCAGGATGCTCTCTCCAGGACAGGATGCAGGCAGGACTAGATCTCCCTTTACAAGGTAGGACTCATAAATACAGTACCTCCCTGTGTGTGTGTGTGTGTGTGTGTGTGTGTGTGTGTGTGTGTGTGTGTATGAAATTATATGCATAAATGGATGCATGGCAGTCATCACTACGTGCATGTTATAAGAGCAGGAAGTAAATTGCCCTTTGTCATCCCAATGCCCTCTGAAGAGTTAGGAACAGTAGCATCGAGGCAGTTTGATTCATAAGTCACTTTATTTAAAAAAAGAAAAAGCATGAAACTCTGACTGGAATGTGTATTCATTACTTGTGCATTCAGGTGCATGCCCATGCACATGCACAATACTAACAAAACTGGCACCCACTAGTAAATATATTGCTCCATAGCTCTACTAGAGGTCAAAAACTCCACAGAGTACCTTGTTTGTAGATTTACGTGTTGATGGTCCAGTGCACCAGCGCAGTGTGCCAGTTTCCATCATCTCACCTTCACATTTAAAAATTTACAGAGAAGATGTTGAGGGAGTTTCTCTCATTTTGAATAGACAGACAGATGGAGAAAGTTGTCAGGTGGTGATGGTGGTGGCATCAAGCCAAACAAGAGCAGTGGCAGAGAGATAGGTAGGCTAAATCATCTGTATCTAACTACTTAAAATAAAATTAAAATATCTGACATAGAATTTTAACAAACATAACAAACAGAAGGTGTAGTGTGAGAATGTGAGATTAAAATCCACTGCGCCAGTCAAAAGCAGCATCTTATTATAAAATGACACCATCCTGTAACAAACAGATAGGTATAAGCGAACTTTATGTTGAAGTTATCTTTCAGAAGCAGAATTGAAGAATTGCATGGAGCGATGCCTACAGGGAGAAGGAAAACATGTGTTTTCGGCAGAGTGAACTGTGCTGTTGTCAGCATCGGTTCAACGAAACAAACGCAAGGACCAGAATGACTCAACATCACATTCCTCCCATTGTTCAGTCAACGGCCTCGTTCAAACCTTTCACAGTACATCTAGAAATGTTGTGACATTTAGATTTTACAGAAGATAATGGCCATTATCCAAATATTTACCTTCCCTGTATATGTGCATTGTTGGTTGTTTACATGTAGTTAAATATTTGTCCTTAGGTGCACCTGTAAAATGTGTGTTTGTGTGCGTGTGTGTGCGGCTTCCCTCCGCAGAGTTCCCCACACCAAAGACAGAGCTGGTTCAGAAGTTTCAGGTGCTCTACCTTGGAATGCTGCCTGTGGCCAGACCAATAGGTCAGTGTGACACACACACACACACACACACACACAATATTCAAACTGTAATAAAATGCAAAGTACATGGTTGGTGTTAATGTTGATGTGGATAGTCTAACATCAGGTATGATTTTAATTGTTATGTTTGTTTGTTTGTTTTAACATGTGCCCCAGGCATGGACGTACTGAACGGAGCTATAGACAGTCTAATCAGTTCTTCCAACAGAGAGGACTGGACCCCGGTCGCCCTCAATGTTGCAGATGCTACTGTCACCATTAGCAAAGACAAGGTCAGACACACATCTGATGCACATCTGCCGCTGTCAAACTACTAACCCCAACTTTCCCTGGTTTTCTTCCCTCTGTTCTTTCCAGCTTTCTGTGTGGAAAAATGAAACATGATGATAAAGGGGAGTTATTGATTTGACTTCCTTCATGGGCAAAGAACACGGCCACTATTGTCTTAAAGCTGAAAGCCACAAGATCCAATAGCCAGTTGGTGACTCTGTTTAGAGCTTACCTCTGTAGTCACATGGCTAGCGTAACTTCCTTTACTTTTCAATACCTTGTGCAAAATAGATTTCACTCATTTAAAAGCCAGAAAATGACTATATTACTGAAACTCCTTTTTAGTGATGTTATTTAACATTATTTGCTGTCAGATAAGAAGGAGTGGCTAACATCAGCGTTATCCAAATGTGCCATTCGTTCATATGAACCCATGAGCCAGAGTCATCTTCGAGTGATTAGTGTCTTCTCCGTTTGGCTTTTACTTGCCTCAGATAGATGTTTCTTTATTGTGTCTGGTGCAGAACTTGCCTTTTTTCCTTCCGTAATCACTACAGTTAAAAGTTTATCCGCTACTTTTATGGTTATATGGTGGAAAATGCATCACTTGTGCTCTGGATTGAACCGACTTTACTGACATGGTCAAGCAGAAAGGTAGCAAGCTGCTGCCCATAGCAATGAGGCAAAATTGCAGCTCACAGACAGCAACTCCACTCCTGTTAAATCTGCATGTTGAGGCTTAACGACGTTCGGCCATGCAGACGACATAAAATGTCCTCTTTTTTCATTTTAGTTATGGATTTCAGTTGTACCTCAAGGCTCTTAAAGCCCAGCTGCTCCAGTGGATGTGTTTATTAGAAGGCTGCAGTAAATTCCTTTAATTATGTGTTTTTATTCATTTTCTTCTCTGTTTAAGAGGGACAGTTAAATCTTAAAAAATACATTAGAATTTTACATGTATGTACACCTACAGGCCTATATATGCTATGTATGTATGAACACACTCACACACACACACCTACACCTACTACTTTCTGATTAATCTCACACACACACCTGTGTTTCTGACCAGGACGAAAAGGAAGTGCTGGTGGAGTGTCGTGTTCGATTCCTGTCTTTCATGGGCGTTGGCCGTGACGTGCACACGTTTGCCTTCGTCATGGACGCTGGCGGCCATCGTTTTGACTGTCACGTCTTCTGGTGTGAGCCCAACGCTGGGAATGTATCGGAGGCTGTGCAGGCAGCTTGTATGGTGAGTCACAGAGCGACAACACAGACTCAAAGGAGGTTACTCATCTTCCTCTGTCCTCTCTGCTGTGTGTGACCCACAAGATTAGTAGACTGCTGGCTGAGCTATTGATCACACATCAGAACTTTGGATATATGGACACAAGGGTGCTCACACACACACACACACACACACACACACACACACACACACACACACACACACACACACTAAAACTGATTCACGGTGACAAGAATCATCAGTCATTACTATTGATCACAGCTAGCAGCCTGCACCAGTCCAGCTTTCCCCTCTCTCGCTCACTCACTCACAATCACACACACACACACACACACACACATACATACACACTCACACACACACACACACACACACACACACACACACACACACACACACACAGACAGACACCTCCACAGTCGTATACTCAGCAGCTGTAACTCTCTTTTATTTACAATAGGTCTCTCTCTCTCTCTCTCTCTCTCTCTCTCTCTCTCAGCTGCGGTATCAGAAGTGCTTGGTGGCTCGACCCCCCTCCCAGAAGGCCTGCGCCTCGTCGCCCCCCGGTGACTCGGTGTCCCGTCGGGTCTCAACCAGCGTGAAGAGGGGTGTCCTGTCTCTCATCGACACCCTCAAACAGAAGAGACCCGTCACCGAGTTGCCGCAGTAACCACACTTCAGCGCTACCGACTCCCTGCCACCTCCCCCCTCCATGGTAACTAGACGCATTGCTGCCAAAACCCATTGCCACCACAGACCCAAGTATCCATGGAAACACAGCAACGCCCAGGGGCTGGGGAAACCCTGTCACAGTTCCTTCGCTTTTCTGGAGTAAAATTGGAATTTCACCTCGAGAGTTTATCAGCTCTTGAGCAGCAACACAAATCTGCTTCCTTAAAAATGACTGACATGTATAAAGACTCATGAAAAAGGAACACCCACAGAGAAACACCTGGATGATGATTGTAAAGGTGATAGTGTACATAGAAGTAACTCTGATCCCCCACAGCACAGAGAAGGAGTGAGGAGAAGAGAGCAAAAAAAAAAAAACCCCAGTAGGAAGTGATCCTTCATGCACAACACGTGTGATGAACGAGCTCTTTGCTGCCCAAACCGCTTATCTCTCCGTGCTCTAATTGTATTTGTGTCTGTGCCTGTGCTGCCAGCATGACCTTGCACACCTGGCCTCGCCCCTCCTGTCATTGACCTGGTTGTCCTGTTAGTCTGTAGTGGCGTCCCCCCCCCCCTCTGCCCCTCTCTCTCATTGTCCTCGGGAGACTGCAACGCGAAGTAAATGGAAGACAGGAATCGTGAAAGCCATCGTGTCTGATTCTCTAATCAGTGTGTAATGAATGAAAGAAGGAAGCTGCTACAGACTAAAGAGATTTGTCCGTCAGTCTCACACACCTGTTCAGCTGATCCTGCATGAACGTTTTATATAAAAGTGAACCCGTCTAGACAATATCAATACACTGCTGCTACTTTCAGAAACGGAAGGGGTGAGAAATCCGACGCCACATTGTTTTCTTCTTATTATTTCTTTGTTTCTTTTCAACTCTGCAAGAATCAGCCTGGAGGGTCTGAACGAGTGGTGACCTTTCACCCGAAACATCCTTCATATACTTCCTGTTTACTTGTTGTCTTTCCTTTGGAAAATGACAGACAATAGCCATAACAGAGGAAGAGATGCAGGGATGGTAAACAGTACTAGATCGCTGCCCCAAACACAGGAAACATCAGCATTCTGCTGCTGCTGCTACTATTTGATACACGTGCTGGAGGAAATTTCACAGGTTATTCCTTTAAATCCCTTCTCAGTATCAGTCCCCAGAGACACCATGTCCACTAATAAAAGGGGATTGGCAAAACAAGAACGGCTAGAGGAATCACGCAGAGAAGAATATTGGTGTTTTTTGACCCGGTCATATTGGCGATGATTTTCTCCACAGCTGAGATCTGAACTGTGAGGAGGTGAGAAGGAGAGGGGCGGGTTTCACCTCCAGTGTTGCCTGTTTTTCGAGAGGAAAGCCAACAGAGAGACGTGTTGACTCGAACCAGTAGGACTTCTATCTGTCTCCAGGGTTCTGTTCACTTGAACGCGCCTTCTCTGTTGTTGCATTTCCTACTTCCTTGCTGTATAACTGTATTTTTCGTGCAGGTTCACAAGATCACTCGCTTTGAGTGTGTTTTCTGTAGTTTTTCTCACAAATATCTCAGTTCAACACTGCTAGCTCCTTTATTATCACCTATCTGACTAATGGAGGCCTTTGTTGCAACTAAAATCATAAACACATTTCCCCCCCCTGGCAGTCCTCTTGGATGTAAGCAGATTGCTATTGAACCTCTATAAATGACCGTTTGCTCAACCCCTCCACCGGACAGCGATTGTCTAATCACAGTTTAGGATCCATAACTAGGCACGGCCACCTCGTCCAGCTGCAGGTTGCTACACGTTAAAGCAGTGTGCACGGGGCTGCAGAAAGGCCGATGTTCTGTATGTAAAAACTTCAGAGGGTCTGAAGTTTTTTATATTGACTTTCCAAAACTAATAACACTGTGTTTTTCTGCGCTAACATAAGCTGTAATTGTTAGCATGTCAGGCTAACTAGCTTATTGTATTATTGGTTTAGTTATGTAACAAACAACAACTCAGTTCTCATATCCTCTGTGTAGTTCTTCAACTCATGGAGCTATCATTAGCTTAATTAGCTAGCTAGTAAAGTAATAAAATCTGCTTTTTTGCCGCCAAAATCGTGAGTCGCAGGTTAGAACGAGAAGCTGCAATTGTTTTAAAATGAAAAGAACCATTATTTCAATTCAGTTTTGAGTTTAGAATCGGGGGGGGGGGGGGGCTTAGCGAACCTTCAAATTTTTTAATTTGTAGGTGCCTGAGCTCCACAGTCAACATACACAGGTTGAAGGAACCAGGAGTGCAATTGAGATTCTGATGAGAAAACTCAGCCTTCATCACTTTCTTTTGTCACAAGGATGTTGAAATGTGAATGAGATGACAAAATGTGTGTGTACATAACATTTGGCATTAATCATTGTTATAAGCTATGTTTTCATTTTGAATGTCTGTAGTTTTCTATTATTTTCCTGTAATGAAATGCCTTTTTTGAGAACTCACCAAATGGCCAAAGTGTAAAATACTGATATACATTGTTGTAGATAAGAAAAAATAAGAGAGCAAACAATGAAACAAGTAGAGGTGATTGGAGATGTTCACAGTTGTCAATTAAGTTGATACTGAATTTAACTGAGAGATTATCTATGCATTCTTTTGATCTCGAGAAATGGAAAGTCGTAAAAAGCCTTGCATGCCCTTGGACGGTTGAGAGAACGACTGTATGTACTGAACAGAAATATTTTTTATTTTATTTATTCTATTTTATAAAGGTATATACTGATTTTATTAGTTGGGGCAAGTAAAGTCTCCTGACTCGGTGTCACAGTCTCAGTCCCTGATTAAGTCACAATGCTACAAGCGCTTCTTTGCAGGAACAGGCAAACAAAGGAATACAGTATATCTTCACCTTGTACAGTGCACTGAGAGCTGCTGGTCCACTGTTGGTCTGCACAGTGAAGAGGATGAGGATGGTGGTAACAGCAGTGGACCTCCAGCGTCTCTGTCAAGCTCACACACATAAAGAACAACAAACATTTCCCACAGATGGATGTGTTGGCTTCCGTTTGCTGCTCACTGATTTGTACACTTTATCAATGTAACCAATTGTGAGAATAAACGTCATAAAATAAGAACACCTGTGCGTGTGTGTGTGCATTCATTCTGCAGCTCATTTTTGTTTTTATCAAAAAAAAAATTTTGGGGGGGGGGATTAATTGGTTTATTGTTTATTTCCTGGAAGGACTTTACTCTATGCCACCTGAATGCCCCGTTCCCAGTGTTTTTATGTTTTTGACCGGTCATCACAGGGTTTGGTCTGTTCAAGTGTGATTTTTATTAGTACTTTTCTGTTTTATTTGATAAAGTTTTAGAGGTTTTTGAGAAGATGAAAGTTTGCACTATTTCAGGAAAATAATGTATTATTTTCCAGTGTATCAACAGCATTATTATATTTATTTTCTTTCCTATTCTTTCTATCAACTTGTGACCTCTCAGATTTATCTTGGTTTGGATTTATTGGTCTTCAGTTTGTTCATTTTATCTGAATAAGAGATTGTACTAACATTATTGGTGAGGGGAGCGGGGGCTTGAAGACCCTCCCATCTTAACAAAAAAAAAAAAATTGCAAAGCCTTCCCTAAGATCTCAAAATAGTATAACGGTACCAGTGAGTCCTCCTTTTCAACCATCAGTATAATAGTTTCTGTAAGTCTCACAAGGGAAGTATGAAAATTTTAATATAAATCTGTCATAAAAACCCCCCAATTAAGACGGCCCTACATTGAGCAAAAAGAAAAAAAAAAAACATTACCTTCAGCCCTCCACCCTAATAATACAGTCTCTAAATATTAAAAAGTTCAATTTAAATTGATATAAAACTGAAAAACTAAACATTTTTGCATTGAGTTCATATTTGGCATTGAAAGATAACTGAATCATTGTAAAGTCAAAGTCAAAAACATTTGTAAAACAGCTAAATTCATTTTCACATATTTTTATTTCTCAAATTTAAATTTTCTAAGCTGCTACCTTAAGACGTAAAATTCACAGTTAAATAAATTTTAATACACAGAATCCAGCTTATCACGTAAGTAAAAACACAATTTAAGAATAATTTTAATACAATTACATTTTTGTATTATTTACAATAATTAATTTGGGAGTACTTTATAATCGCATTGACTGTGTAGTGTCGGAATATGCCAGTAACTTAATTTACCACATCAGTGAACATGTAAAGCATATGATCCCCCACGTGTCTATATTGCAGGTAGAGAGCCGGAGGAGGAGGCCCGGGACGGACGCTGAGAAAGGGAAGTGCCACTGCTGCTGTTGAGAGAGCTGGGGGCCGGGAAGGAAATGGGTGGCAGGACAAGATCTGCAGGCTTCACTGTGACCTGTGTCACCACCTCTGTCTTAGGTCTGACCACCGTTCCCCCGGCGTCTTGCTTAGCTGCATCCTTCAGCGTCTTCTCCGCTCTCTCAGGCTCTGTGTGTTGCCTCTTCACCTGCTGGCCGGTTGTGTGGGGAGTGGTTGGAGCAGGACGGGCGGGGGGCGCGTTGCTAAAGACGGTCTTTTGCGATTTAATCGCTGGATTCTCAATTAGCTTGTGCGCAAGGGCTGTGATTGGAGACAAGTGGCTGGAGGGTTTTTCAGAGGATATTAATGTCAGTGTGAGACGAGGTATTTTTCTCGCTTTGCTTTTTGTCAGCCTCTTGTGATGTGATTGGTTGACTTTTCTCTTTGTTGGTTTCTTCTTGAGGTTTTTGGGGTGATGCTTTGAGACTGTTGTCGTCCTGTTGGTTCGTCGTTTGACCTTTTGCTTAAGACCTTTCTTTTTCTTTCCTCCCATGTCCCCATTATCTTCCTCCTTTTCATCCTCACTGAATTCACCTTTTTTCTCTTCGTGTTCTGAAGAGTCGACTGGATCTTGTCCATTCCCAAGCTCCCTTCCTGTCTGCCTCTCTTGGCTTGAGGGGGATGAAGGTTTGCTGCCGGCTGAAGCTACGTGATTCTTCCTGCTTTTCCCCTTCTTGACAGCTTTTGATTGTTCAGGAATTATTCCCCCCAGGAGCCCTTTTGCTGCTGCCCTTGCCAGCACATCCTGGACTGTTTCCACCTTAGTGGGATCTGCCTGAAAAGGCAAGGAGGCAAGGGCAGTATCAGCTTGATGTGAAGATACAACACATTAAAACTACAGGCCTCTAGGGCAACATAGCACCAAGGAGATCTATACAACAAAACACTGAGACTGTAGAAATGAGCCACAACTATTAAATGAACCTGCAGAGGAGGGAGAGGAAGAGTAGGAGGTGCATCAAACAGAGATATAATTTGAAAGGCAATACAATAGTCACTGAAAACAAGACTTTACAGCCACGCTAGCAGCTCCGTGAGGCTTAGACACATGCTAACATGATCACAATGACAATGCTAATGTGCCAATGTTAAGCAGGCGTAATATTTACTATGTTCACCATCTTAAGTAGTTTACTTAACCTTAGTTAAGTGTGTTAACATGCTAACACTTAACAGAATGTCATTCATTTTGCAGGTAATTGATCATAAATGATGGCGCTAGATGACCGTCAAGAGAAGCAATGGGACTACAATTCTTTATGTCAACAAATGTCAACCATGTTGGCTCTATAGAGGATAAGTCAGGGGGACACCAAAATCAATAGGCTTCATCCTGTGGGGGCCATGAATGTCTGTACATAATTTCATGGCAATCCATCAGATTATTGTTGATACATTTGTGTGCCTGTGTAGCACCGTGGTGGACCGACCGACCGTGGCTGAAAGTACAATTGCTGGCTGTTGGCTAATAAGCGGACATACCCACGGCCATACGGTGGACTGACCATCATTGCCATCCAGAGCCATGCTGCTAGCACGAATAATAAATAGGAAGAAAAAGGAGAGAAGTTGTAATATGTCTGTGTTTTACACGGAGGTCAATATGAGTATTAAGAACTGATTCAGGGCCGTAACAAAATGTAGCCAGCAGGTCCTTTAACACCAAAAGATATAAACCCCTTTTAATCTCCTGCAAGCCCTTCTCCCCCCTCTGTCTTCGGTCTGAACCTTCATATACTGTCTCTTCTAATGAAAGTTGAATGATGTTCAGCACAAAACACTGCAAATGCATCTTTTACTCACTCTCGAAAGTTTAATCTGCCTTTACGTTGTTTTTCATTTTTCTTGCTCTGACAGCATTATATGCTTTGAGTCATTTATAAGCCTCAAAACTTTAATTATGTTGCCAAAATGAGAGTTTGTAATAAAATGGAGAAGACTGGGAAGAGGCATGACTGATGGCAGCCTGTTGGATGTGTCTAACAGACTCAAGATGTCAGTGGTTTTTGGACAGATGGCTCTGTGGGACTTTCATGTAATTAAATGATCCCCTGACATTTCTTCTAGCGCCACCTTGAGGTTCTCATTTGTGGTTTCTGTGAATGTCTCTACTGCTATAAGACAGATTGTCATGAAATCTTATATTTATCGTCTCCACAGGATGAATTGTAGCCAAGCTTATTTTGTTTCTTCCGTTGTGGTGAACTTCCTCAAGATGAGTTCCTGTCTGTAAGTAGTTTTCACCCATTGAGGTTTCTACACCTCTTTGTTTCCCTAGGGCGTCATTTTAAGGCCACGCCGCCGAGTTGCTCTTCAGTGAGCATGAATGCGGAGAGACGCAGATGAGTCAGGGCGTATGATGCCTGTGTTTTTTCTTCTTTTGTAAAAAAAAAAAACAAATCTCACAGATCCTCAGTACTGGTGTGCGTCGCACTCCCTCAACCAACACAACACAGAAACATGTGAGCAGAACTGTGTCTGCAACAGTAACTTTGGTGATACCTGAACTTTCCCGCTAGCGCCACCATCAGGCCTATTTTTATTTTTATTTTTTACAACCAAAGCCAATGGCATTCCCATCAGCTTCACCTTGACCTTGTGTTTAATGACAGTTCAACTATATTAGCATGCTAACATTGCACTGCTAAACATCAGCATGTTAGCGTTGTCGTTATGAGCATGTTAGCATGCTGACGTTAGCTCAAAGCATCACTGCAGAGCTGCGACCATGGTTCTAAGTTTAATTTATTTTTCTTTCTATAACAGTATTATGCTTTGAATCATTTTGTAAACTTCAACATTTTTTGTTACAGTTTTGATTAAATGAGGAAGATTACAGCGTGGGCTACTACAAAGCGACATGAATGATGGCAGCCTGTCAGATGTGTTTAACAGATAAAGATGTCCAGATGTTTTTTGGACTCACAGCGTCCATCTCTTTCCAATGAAGATGTCTGTTTTCTTGTGTCTTTTTTAAGAGAGAGACTTCTCTTGGTTTCTCTATGCTGCCATGTTGTCTAATTCCGATCCCTTTAAATCGTCCTCTAGCACAGTTTGACTGGTGTGGAGTCGATCATCTGAGCAGCAGTTAACCAGCCCGGAGTTGTCAGTGTAACTAAATCTGCAGCTCTGGGATTGTGAGAGTGAATGTCGATTTCATTAGACATGATGTCCATTAGATTTTAAATTACTGCACTGCCACTGGACAGGTGAGCAAGAGCTCCCCCTTGTATATGTGTGTGTGTGTGTGTGTGTATTGATATAAACACCCTCACACACACAGGCACAGCACTCTCCCTGCACCATTTTTTGGAGCTGCAGGGGATCAAAGAAGCAGCCTCTCATTTCCTTCTGTTGTATTTTTCTTCTTTTTCTGAGTGGAGCAAGAGGGGAGAAAGAGGAGGGGGCATGTAGATGTAGCAAAGAGGTGATGCAACAGGACTGGAGGGGTGGGGGTGGAAAAATGACACATCTTTGCTGTAAAGTACTGAAACGTTTCAGCGTTTCAGTGTATTTCATCTTTAACTTGTCTCTTTTTTACGGAGTATTGGGATAATGCTGCAGTGTTTGAGGGAGCGATAGCCGATGTGTGTGCGCGTGTGCAGACAAGCAGAGCCGAGCGACCTCCCAGCAGACAGACAGTAAAAGAGTGCAGCCTCAGCACTACTAGAAGGTCTTGTCGCAAAGCAATCACTCAGAAATCTCTCTCTCTCACACACACACACACACCACAGAATCACTGTCCCCCCTCAGTCTCCAAACATCCAAACACAACCTTGCCCTCTACTTTTCGCTCACTTGTTTCCTCTCAACCTCCACGCCTGACACATTGTCCTCCTTCCTCTCTCACCTGTCGGGAAAGCCGCGCGACGAAGCAGCCGTTGGTGAACTGAGATGCTTTGAGCCTGAAGAACTTGGAGTCTGTCGTGTCTCCTGACTGGGAGTCATCTGGAAAAATCGGACCGTTGACCCTGAGAGAGCAGCACAGCAGCAGGTGAGACTGCAGAAGAGCTACAACTCGTGGGGAAGTTGATAAAAGGTGCAATGTTGCACCTTGGCATTAATTCATCATTGTCACATTTATTCAGAGTATTACAATAAACGAATGGAAGTTTCAGGAAATTATAATAAGATACCATCAATTATTTTGACAAATACAGGAAGAAAATGTTCCTTTAACTCTGCTGTTTGTGGCACCTTCAATATTTTGTCCTTGGGTGTTTTCAGGCAGGTGGGAGAACTTTTGTAAATTTTATATAGTTCTTAAAAAGTTACTTGATACCGTTGGCACAATAATCTTTCTTAGGCAAACAGAAGTTCATGGTCAACAACACTGCAATAGTATACGTATATGGACAACAGTTTACTGTGGAACTGGTAAAAGGGCCCGGGGTGTACCCAGAACACACTGGAGGGATTATTTATGTCATCTGGCCTGGGAACGCCCTCAGGTCCCCTTAGAAGGAGCTGGAAAGCGTTGCTGGGGAGAGGGACGTCTGGACCACTCTGCTCAGCCTGCTGCCTCTGCGTCCCGGCCCCAGATTAGTGGAATAAAATGGATGGATGGATGTTTACTGTAGTCGTCAGTGGAGAGGGGAGTTGGTCCACCAGGTACTTGGTGTATCTCTAGCCTCGGGACAAGCATGTTTATGGGCACCTGCACTGCCAGCTGCCACAGCTGGTTCCTCTATATTCAACATCTGGTGTGAGTGCCCTCAACAATAGATATGTTGGCAAATGTTGGTTAATAATTCTCAGTGGACCAAACACTGTGTAAATTCTGTTAAAATATGGAGATGATATACTGATATGACCTTCATTTGCATTATAAGTTCTCAATGAAAAGCTATTTTTGGGAGCAAGATACTGTGCACATTTGTTGAGAGTGTAAACCGGCACTCACTGCCATGTTAAACTGGGTGACCATTCTTCCACAGCGTAAAAACAAATGGAGGCTCAGAGCATTTATCTTGTGGAACAGTTTTAATGAGTTTTGAGAGTTCAAAGTTTTATTGTTTTAAACAGGTGCAGTGAAGGTCTGAGGTTTTATAGAGTAACTTCAACAACATGAAAAGCAGCACTGCCCTGCCCTCTCTGGGTGAAGCTCTGACCCCATCCAACATCAGTGTGGTCAGAGGTGTGCTGTATTGTAGTCTACCTCCACATGCAACAGTGATGTAACGGTGTACTGACAAACCCTGGAGAACACTTTTACATCACTGCAGCAGGTGAAAAGCGGAACCACTGGAGATCAGCAAAAACAATATTTATGGCACCCGTTAAGTTGTTTTTAAAATTAGATTTATACAGTCTGGTAAAAACTATGGAGTGCAAAAGAATTTTAAGAATCATTTTCTAAAATATCAGAAGCGACATGGAAAAATCTAACTAAATCTAAAAGCTGTAAAACTTAAACGTCAGAAGGAACCTTGTATTTTAATTTGTGGCTCCAGATCAAGTGTTCTGATGCCCTGTTTGTTACAATTGGCTTACCATTATTCTTAAAGTTATTAATTTGAAGAAGCCACAAAAATCAGGAAATAAAGACATTTAATTGTGTATAAAAGCAACCGAGCAGTTTACTGTGTTTAGAGACACACCTAACGCTTGTTATACTGCTAGTTCCTCCCAATATGTCCTCTCCTGACCTTTACAAAGAGCTGTCACATGTTGTCACTTGCGTTTTAAGATTGGTAAGATGATAAAAGGGCTTATGTGACCAAATATAATAACATTTGGATTTCGTTAAGAGGATGGATGGAAGAAAATGCGGAGTGTGGAGCAGCAGGCGTGAAACAGACTCGTGAAATCTTCTCCACCCCATTCACCCCGAGTGTAGGATTAACTGCTGTCCCCACGGCAACCGCAGCTGATCCTTTACACTGTCATCAGCCTGGTGACTGTAACCTCTCTTTCTCCCACACACATGGATTCAAACACAGACACACAGTATATACCACACGCGGACACATAAAGGTACCGTGTCATATTTAAAACATAATTTACTCGCTTACTCTCCGTCTCTCTTACAGTCTCTCCGGCAGTCTGCATGATGAGGCTCAATACTTGATTGATTGGGATGCCATTGTTGGTCTGTCACCACTTTGGTCTTTGGTATCTGATGGATTGCCATGATATTTTGTGCAGACGTTCATTCTTCCCAGAGGATGAATCCCTCTGAGGTTTGCGGATCCTCTAGCGCCACCAGTAGGTTTATTAAACTTTTAGTTAAATATCTCAATGACTACTCGATGCATTGAAGGCATTCTCGACCCCCATGAATGATGAATTGTAATTACTTTGATACCTTAACCTGAATGGTTTTTCTAGCGCCATCATCAGGTCAAAATGTTGATTTATCCGATATGTGCTTCATGACCAACCACCCTCAGCTGTAGTTTGTGTTTAGTGCTAATCAGCAAGCGTTAACATGCTAACACGCTACACTAAAATTGTGAACATGGTAAAACATTATACCTGCTTAACATCAGTATGTCATGTTATCATTGTGAGCATATTAGGATGCTGACATTAGCATTTAGCTCCAAGCACATCCAGTACAGCCTTGCAGAGCTGCTAGCATGGCCAGGACTCTTAGTCTTATATTAAAGCTATGCAGGTTGGTTTTATAAGTTGACATCTTGTTTGATCTCAGTGACAGTAATCCCTGTGATGGATAGGCATTTATACAATAATCCGACAGAATTTCAGTGACAGTCAGAGCACAATTACTTTGCTTCAAAGTAAATGTCCAGTTGGTGTAAACTTTAAAGCAGGTGAGCTCCACTGTGAACTGCCAATCACTTGTCACTCTCTGTCACAGGCTGGTTGAGGAGGAGAGAAAACAGGGTCTACTTGCCTTCAGCTTCCTGTTTCCCATTACTTTACTATTGCTTTTTGTATGACCTGTAGTAGCAGCAGTACATGACTAATTTCATTTTCCTCATTACATTTGAGTCGGTGGACAAGTAATGAAAAGATGATTATCATGAAATGATAATTAAATTCTCAATAAACAGAAAAATAAAACCTGCACAAAGAGAGTGCAGATGTATGTGCAGTGTGTGTGTGTGTGTGTGTGTGTGTTTACCTGAAGGGCAGCAGTTTGGAGGGCAGTTTGGTTTTCTCTAACACTCTTTTCACCAGCCTTTCATTTTCCTCAGGATACACTGAGCGTGTGCAGTAGACCACCGTCTGAACCTTTGGGACTGACAGACAGAAACGGGAGAGAAGACAATGTGCAAAGAATGATCCTGTATTCTGTTGTTATAGTGCTGCTCTCTTATCAACAGTACGCACAGAAGTAACTGCAGTACAGACAAAGTTTATGTCTGTTTGTGTATGGTCGCCCCTTTGGTAACGACATTCTTAAATGTACATTAGAAAGTTATAATGGCTGATCATGTTATTGAAACTCTACATTCACTGAAGTTATGGAGAATGCATCTTAAAAAAATAAAATAAAATAAAAAGAATTATGCAGCTACAGGTATTTGTTTTTGCTATTCTGGTGTATTATTGTGTTTATTAAAATGTTCAATGTGTTGTTTGTCATTGCTTGAAGAGTATGTATTTGAGTTTGTATCTGTGTGTGTGTGTGTGTGTGGTTTGAATACATACTCACAGGAGAGAGCGTGTGCTAGTAGTCGTGCCTGCTGGGTGGCCATTGTGTGTATTTTGCTCTGGGATACAGAACCATGAGACAAGTATGGCAGCAGATCCCAGTCTGTCAACAGAATAAAACACATTTGATCATATTTGGGCAATTTAATGGAAATAAACTACCTTCATATTACCATCAATATTTCTAGAATATTTTATTTTCTATTAGTTTCTTTTTGTAGCAGTTACTTTTCCATCCCCTATCACCGTCTGTCCCTGTTCCAGCTCTAACAGAGCTTCTTGGCACAAAGTGTTTATTACTCTTAGTTAGCTTGCTTTAGCTTATAGTAAACACTAAGACAGAGAGTTGTGCCTAGAAGATCTCTCTTTCTGTTTTTACAGTTTCCTGCGGCACAATCCCACATCCCTCAAACCTGCAGTCAATCCAACATTTGATAACAACACAGTAAATGCATACCTGAAAAATGAAATACCTGTGTGTATCATATTTCATTTTTTTCTGTTTGATTTGTTTTAATTTCCACATTTTAAATCATCCATCACATGGCTGTGCCGCAGTGAAAATGGAAAGTGCTTGAGGCCTCTCGTGTGTCCTTTTGAGCCTTTTCTCCAAACTTTCCATAAATCTGCAAATCTGCAGACTTTCTTTAGGCAATTAAACACAATCTTTATTATTCTGACATAAAAATGATGGGAAATCATAAAAAGACACAACATATACTCTGTTTTATATGAAACAGCGGCCTCACACTTTACTGGCTACAGAAAGTCTCTCTCCAGGTAATGTGATATCACAAAGTGCTGTCCCACTGATCATACAGCATTTGGAGGACTTGATGAGCTGATTTAAAGTCTATGAAGGTTCATTAGTGTGGATGATGTTCCATCACTTCCTCACGGATGTTACGTACTTCCATGTTCACTGTGGATGGTGGGCACAGGGTCACTGAGGGCGGAGGTCGAACACTGAGGCAGCACCATGATCACCTTTAAACGCTGGGCGGCGGCGTGCCACTCATCCAGACCAGAGAATGCTTCTGTGAGGACTCGCACATCTGCATTGGACATGAATCAACATCAGGAAAGTCATGCCAACGTACAGTTGGTATAAAACAAATCTGATTGCTCACTTTTGATGTCCGCTCGTGTTAGCAGTTCTTGTGTCTCTTCTATGTGTAAAGGTGCGTGATCGGCACCACACACCAACACTCGGCCGGAGCGGGCAGCGGCCGCGACAGCTATGTGAGCCACAGTCAAAGCTGAGAAAGACCCCACCACCAGCACGTCACCCTTTTGAAACAGCAGGGGGCGTAACACGCTCACTGCCACACACACACTCCTGTCCTGCAAAGAGACGCACATCCACAGGTGCACACACGTTACTCACACACGTGTGTCTAAGAAGGACGATGAGTTAACGACTTAAGTAATTAACTACATTTCTTCCTGTTTATATAATTGTGCAACTTCCAGTGAGCTTTTTGGGGGTCTTTTAATTTTCTTTAAAGCCAGTAATTTTGCTTTTACCTCTCTTAATGAAGAAGTGTACTCGTACCCATAAGTAGAGGAACCCGAAGATCGGGGCCATTTGTGATCAGTGGTTGGTCAGAAACTATTAGGTGTGGTTGGTGCAATTTAAATGCTGAAAACAATCTAGTCTGAGCTTCATAAACCAGCACTTGCACTTTCACTAAGCAAGTAAAGAATCAGTAAAGTCTTTCAACCAGTCAGTCTTGTACCTGTCTTTTAAAATGATGATGCCATGTTTCTCATTAGTGACTTTTACCTATATTTAGCTCAATCACACACTTCACTACACACACAACTTCATACGTACCTGTGTGTTAAGTGCATGTGTAGTTGTGAGGCTGCTGTGTCGCAGCAGAGTGTGAAGCTGTTGGGTGAAGACGAGCGTGTCCGGACAGAGAGGGTCTCTGCAGAACGTCGAGTCCCTGAGGTCAGTCACGTTCTCCACTTCACACAAGCCAGCGCTTTGTAGCGCCTCGCACACCTCCTCGACACTACAGAGGAAAGGAAAGATAACATGTTTGCTGTTAGATTAAAAGTTTTATTTGAGGCAGAAACATCAACATTGCCCCCCATTGCATCATTTAGCAACAACCACTGGAGCATTTCTAAGAAGCCTGAACCTTCCTATCTCAGATCCGCCTCAGTGAACTTCGCTGACTATTAACCTCGTACTGCAACCCCCCTGAATCAGAACCACTTTTTATTAAGAGCTACTCTATTAAAGTTTAACACTTCTCTTCATTCTTACATCACAGATAACCCCTGCTGGTTTACACTCAAATAGACTAGATCATAGATACAATGTGTGGAGTCTGGAGTGTGCCACAAAGGAGAACAGAGGGGAGCCATTGGATGTTGAAAAATCAGATAATTTAAAATGCTCAATATGTTCTTAAATGCAGGCACAAACAACACAAAAAGGCTCGGACTGCCAGCTGTCTGGAGTGCAGCTTGTGTCAGGCATGGCGCTCTTCCTCAGGCAGCATCTTTTGGAGTGTGTCATCAGAATAATTACAGACTTTCATAGTATTTGAACGTCATTGACATTGAAAGCAAATAGAAAATCTATGAAAATGTAAAGAACTGTGAAATAAACAAATGACTGCGTGGCCATCTTTCTGAGTGTGTACCTGGTCTTGAGAGTATTGACCCATGCGTAAAGTGGCAGACGTTTTGCTCTGTGCTGTTTGGTCCTGACGTGATCAGACAGAAAACAGGAGACGCTCTGCAGATTCTGTTTCACTCTGCAGCGAGCCAGAGCTGCTGCCAACTTGGTCTTACACCTGTAACACACAAACACACACACACACACAATACTTCAAATCATATTATAATGTCTCCTACCTTCAGGTTGGGTTTAACTTTGCCTGATTCAAATACATTGTTATCATGCAGCTGGTAAAAGTAATTTTTGTAGAAATGAACGTTTAAACGCATGAAAACACTTGACATCTACACTCACACACACCTCTGCAGACTGCTCTCGAGGTCCCTGACTTCCTGCAGAGGCTCCTCCTCTTCCGTTGTTGAACATTCACGCAATATAAAACGTCGGTCCTGGAAGTCAAACAGCATCACCATCGCCAAGGGCAACAAGTCGCCAGACTGCAAAACATCATCAGTGGATAGATTATTATCATAAACATTATTGTTTTTTCAGAAGAGACCGTTTCCACAGCAGACATTTTGACTTTTCATAGCAGGAAACTCACAAATTGAAACTAAAATGCCAAAATGTCGTCATCTTCAAACTGCATTAACATATCTGGCCACTTGGGGGCAGCGGAAACAATCCATGAAGACAACACGGACACATCGTCACCGTTAAAATTGATATGGCGAACTTGTTAGCAACAGTTGCTGAGTTACACATGCTGCAGATACATAGCAACAAGCGTTTCCGTCGCACCTGGTGACTGTAAGTCCAATGAGTACTCTGTTTTTGGTCTCCACCAACTCCTGAGGGTAATATCCGGCTCTTTAGCTCAGACGGTCCATTATGTTCACAAGCTAGTACTTACTGCGTCTGTCTGAATATTTGGTGCTGAATATGTCGTTCACAGTGGGGTTTAAAAGCTTTTTTTTGTGGCTAATACAGTTACCTGCTGTAGGCAACCCCTTTTACATTACATGTAAGCATGTGATCCATTGTTAATATAAAAATATTGATCACTGCCTTAAGGAAAAAATCATACACAGATCTTTTGACACACTTTCCTTTCTGTATTTTTTGGCCATGTACACACTGTCCATTCACTCATCTCCTTTTCTCAGTGTGTGTGTGTGTGTGTGTGTGTGTGTGTGTGTGTGCAGGAGGTAGAATATGCATGTTGCAGTGAAGAGGTGTATGGAATTACAAAGAGCTGTGTGGCAGCTTTTGTAGTCATACTTGCACACAGAGGTGTGTCTCTTTGTCCATGTATGTGTCATTGCATGGTGTTTTATAGGGTCATTTACAGTCTCCCAGTTGGGGGGTGCATCTGCCTCTCTCCTGTGTGCGTCATTGGCCACCTATAACCAGCCAGGCTACATACAGATCTGAATACAAATGGCCTTTAACTGCATCCTCGTCTCTATCACCACCGTTGAACCATATTCTGATGTAGCACATGTGGACAGGGAGAAGACAGGTACGCTATTTGGAGACAGATAACTGCCAGGCAGTTTAATAGTCGGTGAGTAAGTGCTGAAGGGTTTTTGAGTGCAGTTTTGGGTTCGTGACCACTCATGTCAAATCTTGTGGGACTCACAATATGCTGCGAAGTGTGGAAGCAGCTGTCAGTAATGATGTCCTCTAGTAAATCTTGGTCTAGAAGAAAAATGATGTTGTTAATGTATAGAATCAATATTAAAACCTAAAACATCAACAAAAAAATGTTTAAATAAAGAAATCCGCTGGATTGCATATAAGACACACTAAACCTAATGAAGAGAAATTTTAAATGCTCGGTTCACCCAAATTAGAGTTATCCATCTCCGAGATTTCTGCCTCCACACCAGAAGTATAAAGGTAAATGCTATCTTGTTTGTGGTTCTTGCAGCAATGAAAAAATTGGTAGTACTTTTTATTTTTTAAAAGTGTTCAGTTTGTCCAGATATTCGACAGACCTTGCCTTCAGCAGTTTTCATAGGGACTATTTCTCAAGTTATTAAGTAGTTCCAGTTGAATAATCGACACATCACTAGATCCAATGAAGATGGTTAATAGTGAAGTTTGTTGATTATTCACAGTAACAAGGACATTGTTGCTGAATCTTTTAAAACACAATTATTTGATCTTTTTGGCCACTTGGCAGCTTGACAACAGAACTCACAACACTGATATAATATATTATGAAGCTGTTATGGCAAACACGTTAGCAAGCAGTTGCCTGTTTGCATTTGGTGTTGTGTTTCTGGTAATCTGACAAATGAATTAATTAAAGTCAAATATTAAACCCACGTTTTAGCTCTCTTTTTGGTCCCAACTACCGTTGTCGCAAAATTTTCCCATGTGTTCACCAGCTAACTTTGTCTTTAAACCATCTGCTGCTGGGCAGGTTCTGGAAGTGAGGTTGATGAGAGAGGCGATCCTAAGTTGCAGATTAAAACGAGCTAAAAGAAGTCAAAATGCTGTGGAAAGCTGGGGGTAAGAGTGGGTGATAATTCTCAGTGGGTTCATCGCTAATATGAACATTTTCATCAGTGTAGCTTTAAATGTCTTTTTTTACGGCTTTCAGCAAACACTGACTGACAAGTCCATTCAAATCCATTATACTGAGGCAGACATCTCAGAGAGCAATATCTCCACACCTGGCCAAATAAAATCAAAACTACCTGCATGGCTAGATACCAGCCACCCCCGACATGTGCAGAACTGTATGTAACACTGTGTGTGTGTGTGTGTGTGTGTGTGTCCATGGCATGCAACCGCTTATCACCTCCCATACAGACATCTGCTGTAACTCCAGCTCAAGTAATTTGCAGTCACATGGAGGAATGAAATGTATGACTATATACTATTTAATCTACAGTCTGCAGTTGAAGCCGCTATTCACAAGTGAATATTGGAGTTGACACATGCTGCAGCTCCACTGCTATTCATTATAGAGATAAGGCTTCCTCATAAGAGGTGGGTGAGGTCTGCAGACGTAGCAGTAGATCAAATTAATTTCTCCTGACTTTATGTTTAACCATCAGTGCGTCCTCTCCAGGCCGGGTGTGTGGTTTTACTAATATCTCAAAACTGAATTTGGTTACAGGATGCTACGGTGTTCCATGACAGCTGAAAACAATATGAGTGACTGAAGTGACTCATACATTTGAGCGTATTGAAGGCGAGTTGGTAGGCCTGTCTCTGTGTGGTTTTGTCTCCGTTTTCTGCTAGTGGTGTTTCCGTCTTCTTCCCATAATGCAGATGTTGTTGCGTGACTCTCTTCTCTGTTCGCAGCTGCTGGAAAATGGCTGCTGCGTGCAGGTAGGCCTGAGCTGATGGAGGTGAGACTGCGGGAGGAGGGAGTGAAGGGAGGGGTGGGGGGTAGATTGTTGTTGTAAATTGGATACAAGGAAATGTCATGAAAGGAGGGAAGTGTATGAGTTACAGTGCATGCCCATGAAAAGTGACACTGTTTACTGATATGTGCTCTTTCCTAAACAACAGAAGGTTTAGATGTTGGTCATTTGGGTTTTTTCACATCAGACATTTTATGCTAAGCTCCAATTTTAGGATAAAGTTTCAGAATATGAACGGCCGCTGTTCTTATTTTTTCTTTTGGCTTCAACTGGTGCGTACAGCTCAGCAATAGGTGACTGCAACCTGAGGCCTCACTGGTATATTTGAGAGCCTTGTCTTTCTTTTCACAATAAAAGCCCCTGAATGAAGTGTTGAATGTCTGCCTTAGTGTTGAATGTCTGCCTTCACCATCATACTGATCAGTGTAACCCTATTTGAATATTTGGAACCCTGTGCTAGAGAATAGGTTTTAACACATTTGAATATAATTAAATATCCGTATATATGAGATAATATTGAAATATTCAGAACTGCATCTTGCCTGGTGTAGGTAAAGATGAATTAAGATGAGGAAGAGGAGGAAGGAATAAGAAGGGCTCCTTTTTGGTCTCTTGGCTGTCGCGTTGATGTGAGATGAAGTTCTCCTCCGTCACAGAGCTCGTATTCACTTCCTCACTGTAACCCACTGTAAGAGGGGGACAGTCAACGTGTGTGTGTGTAGCTCATGTTACGCACACACACAAGAAGCAAACAAACAAACTAAATCAGCAGCATAAAGACTTTACCTTTGTCTGCCATGCTCACAGCAACAAAACCAAACACTCAAGCAAGCCCGCTTCTGTTCACTCAACTAGCATCGAAAAAAGCACAGACGTTTGTTTATAGAGTCGAATCTGAGATGTGCAAATATAAATAAGACGCATAGTGTTAGCGATGACTGACACGTGAACCACTTCCACAGTTTCTGTGAATGTGAGACAATGCGGCTGTAGGACGCGGTGGGTAATTGGGCTCCTCCTGGTGCAATTAAGCGTCCGGTCAGATACATCAGCATGAATAAATAATGGCCCGCTGTCCGACCCTGGACAAAGGTCCACCTCTCACTGACCTGCTTCACACACACACACACACACACACAAATAAATGAAGTAACAGTATACAGGCTTGCAGGATGTGGGTGTTCGGATGACATCACTTGACTTGACAATAAGAATTGGCACATGAAGGATTAACATCTGAAAGTGCAGGGACCACTAGCCTCTAATTAAACTGGATTAATAGAGAGAAACACAGACAGAGCGTAATCGGCTTTTACAGCCCTCATCAATGTTTAAGCACAAAGTTGGAATTGACCAGAAATGTGCAACGTGTCCAATAAGGCCATGTCAGTGTAAATGGAATAAATTAATGAATATCAAACAGCAGTGATTTAATGAGTGTGAAGCAGTTTCCTGTCGTCCGCAGTCCACTTCAGAAGAGCAGGACCGGGAGAAGAGGCTACAGCAGCTTAGTGTAATCTGCATAGACGATGACGGCCTGTTTAAAATTGCACAGCAGGTCTTACCTTTGTCATTCAGAATCGCCCTCACGGGAGCAACGCAGCTCATCGTCTCAGAAAAATGCAGCCTGGGCAACTATTAACCCCAAACTGGTATTTTCTGCTCCGGTTGTCCTACAGTGTCCCAGTGAGTTAGAGCACCTCATACACTCATCCCTTCTTTGTCATGCGTAGTTTTGTTCTGGAGCTTGCCGGCCTGTCCTGAGTTTGAAACACCATGGCAACAATATGATAATGAAGCAGTCCTGTCCTCTCTGTGACAGATGTACAGTAAAATACATATTATACGCTGTATAAGACAGCCTTTAACATTAAGAGGTTAGCGTGATGTATTATTACAGGAGGAGCCCTTTTTTTAGACTTTAATTTTAACAGACTGGTTCATTTGTTGATGCTCTTTCATGTTTGCATCAATGTGTGAGGAAAGTGACAAAAATAATTAAACTCCAATCACCTGCGCTGTGAGGCAGTTAAGGGAAAGCTGCAAGTGTATTTGTGTATGTTATTATGAGTAATGTGCTAGAATGTACATCAAATAGCATTTGTTAACCGTAACCGTTTACAGTTCCTCGTCTGACCAGTTGGACGTGTGAACTTTATTCATACTGCACCTGCGTCTCCTCATGAGTGACAGCAGGGAGGCATCAGACAGGCAGCGCAGACTGAGACTGCCCCCTGCTGGCCACTGCAGAGTTTCACACCTCAAGCTGGGGTTAAGACATCCCGTCTCACATTTCTAAGTCAAAACTCTTCACATAGTCAGAACTACAGAAATCGGTGTGGACTAAACTCTGGATGAAGTTTCTGTGCTTTGACACAAAATGCGTTCAATGACCACGCCATTCAAAATTCAGCCGCCTCAGCCACCACCAATACTCTGTGTACTTAGACTCCATTTTGCACACATTTACCTTCAAAACACAACACACAATTGCTGGAAATTAGACAGAAATTAATTACATTCTGCTACACATACATCTAAAGAGAGATTTAAAAAAAAAAAAAAATATATATATATATATATACAATTTTCATAATTGGGACACTGAGTGCATATTTTTATTCCTTGATGACCTATGTGAAAGACTGAGGCATCCCTCCTCAACCCCACAGAGGAAATCGTTTCCTCATGGAGGTGGAAAGCTTATGACCACCCACCGGATGATCACATGTCCCTCTTGGACACAATGAAGGCTGGATGTCTGGAGGATGAGACTGTCAGATTTTGTTCGGCTTACAGACCGTTTCCCAGGTGTTTTTCCCAGGTGAGTGCACATAATGTGTGATGTGGATGAGAAATTGTGGGCATAATACTACCTGCTGATTGATTTTTATGAGTGACAAAGTGTTACTGTTGGCAGACAAATGCTGTCAGTGTTTACATACTCGAGTTGATCAGGATGTGTATGGAGTGTTTAGGTTACATTATTGCAATTTGGATGTGACTAACTGTGTGAACAGTTTTGAGTATGCATACAAGTGATGTTGAAAATACACTATGTTTTTTTTAACCATTTTATAATGTACTGTAGTTCTGATATGTAGAGCACAAGGATCTGGTGGGCTAATGGGTGAGAACATGTTTAATTTGTTACCACAGTCCGATTCATTAAAATGACTCTCTTTACAGCCAAAAAGGCTAAAGCAGCTTTGGTTTGTGACCTCTTGCACTATATTGTTTCCCTCTGATTACATTTCTTTTATGCCAGGACAAAAACCCTAATCTGTAATCAACCTAACCCTAAATCTAAGATAAAAGCAACACACATTCAAAATCACAGCGCAGTATACATGAATAAGACACTTGGACATGCAGTATACATTGCATGTGTCGGCCTTTTTGCATCTTTATTTCACTATGGCGTTCTGCTGCAGTGTGAAACCACACTCTTAGTTGCTACTAGTTAGCTCAGTGAAAATATATACATTTAAATCTGAATTCATATTTACTTGTTTGGGATTTGTTGTTTCAAAGTTGTTGTTGATCAAATGACAAAACATATTTTAAATCAAGAAAATAATTTGAATGATAATTAGCGTCGATGGTTTTCCTCGTTGACATTGAACAGTGTTAGCCACTGAATGTGTTCTTTTTACAACTTATAACTAATATAACCAGGTTTGACAGCGTTAACACATCAAGTCATTTTCTAGCTTTTGGAAAAGAGTTGTTGATACTCATAAATAATGACTGTCTTGCCCTGGATGTTAGAAAAGCACTTAAACTCAGTGAGGATCTTCCTTTAAGCCGATGTCATAAATCAAAGCTATGCAATATTTTCATCAGACCAACAGATGGAGACATTTTACCAGGTTATGGGGATATGGTGCAGACTTATTCCTGCAGTGTGTGACCCATCTCAAAGCCACTTTCTGGCCTCTGTTTGATCCGAGTACTTGACTATTAAGGATGTATCAACCTGACTCTTCATTCATATCAGTCTTTCTGCTGCATGAACAGGGTGCAGGCTCAGCTCAGCACCAGCATAATAGACCATAAAAAATTAAACAAAGTTGGTTTTTTTTGTAGTTTATGCTTTAGAACTTGCCAGAAAAAGGCAGCAGGGGGTTTATGTGCGTGTGTGGAAAAACCTCAGTGAGCTTTCTGTGGCCAAATGAGCCTCACTTCTCCACGAGTGAGCGTACAGCTGGTGAGATTATCCCGTCCAACACGCGTCATCAATGTCGCCTCACAACAGGGCTTCACTTGCTCCCTATGTGTTGTGGGTGTGTGTTTGTGTGTGTAACGGCGTATTCAATAATCGGCCCAGTTGGAGACGGCGGGTCGTGCGGCCGTAAGCCGTCCTGGAATTTTCTCAATAAAGGTCTAATCTTTACTGGAAGCTGTACAGTGCTGGAAGGAGTTTTTCTTCCCTCTTTAATCAATTTGCCTTCACACACCCAACCTCTCACACCAATATTATTCTGTCACATTTAGTATACTGTTCACTTTTATTATATATTTATGTGTTTGTGTGTCTGTGTGTGTGTGTGTGTTATGTGCCTTAGTGACCTTGAGTTGATCTACTCCACAAAATAAGGCCAGGTATCCTGCACTATGTGGACACACAAACTTTAAACTCATATGTGATCGTTGAATCTCTCAGTCCAAATCCATTAACATGCTGCTATAACAGCCTCCACTCCTCTAGGAAGGTTTTCCACAAGAGTTTGGCTGAAGGGATTTGCTCCCATCTGGCCACAAGAGCCTTACTGAGGTTGGGCAGTAACGCCTGATTCGATGGTTCATCCCAAAGGTGTTGGATGGGGTTGAGGTCAGGTCTCCGTGCAGGCCAGTCAATTTCCTCCACACATTGTCCTTGTGTTGAAACAGGAAAGGGCATTCCCAAAAAGTTGGAAACACTATTGTCTAAAATATAATTGTATGAGTATAACTTACTATAACTATAAAATCAGCTGCGTAAGTCTCCATAGACTGAAACTTATGAAAGATAATTTGTGCTGGAAGTGAAGAAAGGAAGTGGGAACCTTCTTACACTCTATAGACATTTATTTTAGTGAGACACTTGTGGGTTCAGTAGCTCCTGATGTAGGTTTATTAGGAGACAGATGTCAAATACCAAACATACCAAAATGTAAAATGTCATTACATAATTATTTTGAGGTATTGTAGCTGCAGCTTTTGTAGATTGCTGTAGATTTAAACGATTGGGTGGGTGTGATGGTATAGAAAGCATCCAATGAGTCTATGCTCAGTAGATTAAAAGGCACAACAAAACAGGACAATTAAATGTGGACTCTTAAACATCAGATCTCTGTCATCTAAAGCTGTTCTAGTAAACGAACTGATATCAGATAATGATATCGATATATTCTGCCTTACTGAAACCTTGCTGTGTCGTGATGAACATGTTAGCCTAAAGGAATCCACTCCCCCCAGTCACATTAATACTCACATCCCTCGAGGCACAGGCCGAGGAGGTGGAGTTGCAGCCATCTTTGACTCAAGCCTACTAATCAGACCTAAACCTAAACTAAATTATAACTCCTTCGAAAGCCTTGTTCTTAGTCTTTCACACCCAACCTGGAAAACACTACAACCAAGTCTATTTGTTATAGTGTACCGAGCCCCTGGTCCGTATTCTAAATTTCTATCTTAATTCTCAGAGTTCTTATCAGGTTTAGTCCTTAAAACAGATAAAGTAATTATTATAGGTGAGTTTAATATTCATGTGGATGTAGAAAATTATAGCCTTAGTGCTTCATTTATTTAATTATTAGATTCGATTGGCTTCTGTCAGAGTGTACATAAACCCAATCACTGTTTAAACACCCTCCACCTTGTTCCCGTCTCTGGCGTAGAAATCAAAAATCTAATAGTCTTTCCACAGAATCCTCTCTTATCGGACCATTATTTAATTACTTTTGAATTCCTATTACTGGACTACACGCCACTGGGCAAACATTCCTACACTACATGTCTGTCTGACACTGCTGGAGTTAAATGTAAGGAAATGATTCCATCGGCATTTAATTCAATACCATGTCCCAATATAACAGATGATATATATATACTAACTTTAGTCCCTCCCAAATTGATTGTTGATAGTGCTGCAGGCTCACTACAAATGACACTCAACTCTATTGCATCTCTAAAAAAGAAAATGATAAAACAGAGGATAGCTGCATAGTATAACTCGCAAATTAAAACAAACATGGCGAAAACTTGAAAGCAAATGGCGTTCCACCAAACTGGAAGTATCACATTTAGCCTGGCTAGACAGTCTTAAAATGTATAGGAAGGCCCTCTGTAATGCCAGAGCAGCCTACTGCTCATCATTAATAGAGGAAAATAAGAACAATCTAAGGTTTCTGTTCAGCACTGTAGCCAGGCTGACAGACTGTCACAGCTCTGTTGAACCATGTATTCCTATAGATCTCAGTAGTAACGACTTCATGATCTTCTTTAATGATCCAATTCTAACTATTAGAGACCAAATTCAGCACCTCTTGGCCTCAGCTGGTACCGACTTATTTTCAAACACAGGGATCTTAGAAACAACTGTAAAACCTAATATACATTTAGACTGCTTCTCTCCCATCAACCTTAATCAACTACCTTCTGTGATTTCTTCATCAAAGCCATCAACATGTCTGTTAGACCCTGTCCCAACTAGGCTGCTTAAAGAAGTTTTACCCTTAGTTAGCACTTCTTTACTAGATATGATCAATCTGTCCTTATTAAAAGGCTATGTGCCACAATCCTTTA
>JAVQJL010022535.1:0-17358 GCA_036024295.1 Nannoperca obscura | reverse complement strand
ACAAAACACTTCTCATTGATACATGTGATTGTTGGACATGATCTCTGCTCATGCCTCTCTGTCAATAAGAAATTGCAATTACTTAATTCATTCTATCTGTATTACAGTTACCCCGTAGGCTTAACTTTGTCTGCAAAAGCACAAACTAATACAAAATAAAGCTTAAGTAAAATTATAATTCTACAAAATATACAGGAAGATTTCCAGTACCTAAAATCTAATACATTTAAAAAACAAATCCCTATATGATCCTATGAATGTCAGGCCGAGGATGAGGTCAATCCAAAGATCTTTTACAACAAAGACGTAGTTCTGGCTAATTATAGTAACTTATTGTCAGTGGAAGGTATCTCAACAAGCGGTGCCTGGTTTTTAGAGGAGATGCAGATGCCGTGAAAACTTACATGGCAGCTTCAGGAGGAACTGGTGAATTTCACAGGTTGTTCTCTCACTGCTGCTGCAGCTCATCCACAAGCCCTCGAAGATGCGGTGCGTCTTGCCCTGGTGCTCCGTCTTCCATTCGACCATGAGAGTAGCGACGACAGTGGCAATGAGACCGACCAGTGACAGGAAGAAACCGAGCAGCTGCTGTCCCGAGCTGGCCATCGTATCCAAGTATAGCGGAGATGAATTAATTAAAAACTAAGGAAAAATCAAAGAGGCGAGCTGAAGTCGTTAAAGCCAATAGTCATTGATTTAAACTGATCTCCCTCTGAGTGCCTCCTCGCAGCTCTTCAGACCGTTATACACGAGCTCCGCTGGAGCCTCTATTTAAAGCCCAAGGGCGCGTGACGCATGTGAGGGAGATTTTCTCAGGAAGTCTTATCAGGACCAATTAATAAATTGACCCCAGGTCACACATATTTCTTTTGTGGTCCTTGATGTGAAGACAACACAATACTGTCAAATCCGTACAAATACAATATGTATAACCATCAATAAAATCAATTGAACCCAAAAGATTTTCACAAAAAAAGACTTGATTTTTACTTCTAGGCTTACCATAAGCCACAATTTCACTTTCTTCTTCTCAGTCTTACTGCAGCCTATGAGCGTCACTTGCAATGCAATGTCATGTTAATCCTCATAACTGTATTATAACTGAAGACTATCACAAAGGCTCGTTATTGGATCAACACAAACCAACACAGTCTCAATTAAGAAAGCAACATCAAATATCACAGTGTTAAATATGTTTGTCACATGTGAAAAAGTTTAAGCGATACTGTAGAGTTTCTGGTTAAACATATAGGAGTGCAATAACGAAAAAGGTGACCATTGGCTCTCTTCTTCCAATGGCAGGCATCCAAACTGGATCCTAAGCGGGTTATCTGTTAGTTACCACATGGAGCAAGCGTGGGTTACAAGTTCAGTGTGCAAATTCAAGTATAAAATTAAGGAAACATTTTCATTAATTTATCACTGCTCGCATGTGCCCCACTTACAGCTTAGCTGGCCTCATTAGTTTTTTAATTTCTGCCCACAAGGGCACATGAAGCTGATGAACACATTTGTGTAAAGGAGAACCAGCTGTCAGCCAGTTACAAACACAAGTAGGACCTGCACAGACATGTTGACAGGAAATAGTAAAACGTATTTGTGATTGTGCGCACTTCATGGAATGTTTGCCTGAATGGTTCTAGTGCAGCTCCATTTACTACAAATTATATACAGTACCAGTCAGTACTGTATACTACATTTCACATTATTATTATGGCATCCACATTGTTGTTAATGACAAAAATACTACGGTAAGTTGTCTGCAATAACGTGAATGTGATTTTGCACTGAGTAGAGAAAATATTCAGAATTAGTGTGAGGCTTTAATAATCCCAGTTTCTTCATGCAGGGCAGCTCTCTGAAAAACCCGACATTTCATCATCATTCACTTTCATCTGCAGCTTTGTTATGATATCAAATGTTTAGTGTGCCTACCATCACTCTTCAACCCACACCATTATTTATTTATTCAGCATCTGTGATATCTACAGATATTTTCTGTGTACAGTATGTTATGTCTTTGATGCAACAAGTGTCAATCGTAACATATTGAGTTGTCAGTAACAAAAAAGGAGAAACAAAATGACAAAAAACATAATTTAAAGATGTCTTTCCTCAATTCTCATTCTTTTCCTCAGCAATTTTCAGCAGCAAGCTTGTGTTTATGTGAACAAACAAACAATTTTACAAAGACCCAGATCCTTTTACCCAGTTTGTAAACACCCTGCATTTGTCTGTTAGATTGACAGATCGTCGACCTTTTCCTGAAATAATTGTCCATCAAAATATTTTGGGATAGAACTGAGTGAGTTATTACACACCTGTGCTTTTCCCACTATGAGAAGTCAAAAGTGAAGAAGTGGATTGTGGATTATATCAATAAGTCACTGCTCCCATCTGAATATTCCTAAAGTAAGTCATCTCCCTTACAAGCATTTAGTTTATTTATTCATTTTTTTCACATCCATTGTTTAATATCACTGTAATGGTCTGCCTGGGTCATACTTTACTTCTGAGGAATTCCTTCTGTGGTGTTTGCAGGCTGCAGGCAGAACCAGATGGTTAATCACAATATCAGGAAACGTATACTAATTTCCCTGTGATTTCTTATCTTCCTAGATCTTGCGCAGTAAAAACCATCCATCAAGTGTTAAAATGGCTAAAATGCACACATAAAAAAAAGTTATGAAACCATGGGGCTTATGTCAAAATAGAAACAAACTTCCTATTATAGGAGGAACTTGTAGGTGAACTTAATGTCATTTCTCGTCCCAGAAATCTGTCCTCCCATGTGAACAATATGGTGTTTGTAAATCAGCTGTAGCCTCCCATAAACACATACATAATGAGTCACATCCTAGGAGGATTTTTTGTGACCTATGTAACAGGTTTTTCATGAAAATAACTATGTTAAGAAAATGTATCCACTTTACAGAAGTGGGTGACAATGTGGAAAGTTATGGTTTAATTATATCAAATGGAAAAGCATCGACTAGAACTTTCTACTGAAACTTTTATCAAGTTTTGCCGCCAGCAGCTGGTTACATGTTGAACACTCTGTTGCTAGTAGCAACCATGACTGGCACAGCTCCATGGCAGTTTAACAGTCAGATCTGTGACAAAGCAAAAATTGATTAGCATCTTTTATCTACTCCCAAAATACTTTGTTTTGCAGCATTATTATGTGTAGGAACTATTTTTGTTTTGTTTTGTTGTTTTGTGATTGTTGATTTAGCTTCTCTGCAGCTAGTTAAGTTAACCGAGATAACACTGGCCATCTGTCTGAATGTGTTGGTGGAACAACATTCAGAGTAACTGTAATGAACTCTTTTTACTTTTACTCTTGTGGAGTTTATGTCTATGTTTACTTGATTCATTAGTGTTTTCTACTTCCTGTGTGTTGATCTTTCACTTGTGATTGGCATGAGCGACAATGTAATTTGACAGCAAGTGCTTTCTGTTTGTTTAGATATTTGTTTTTTTCCAAATAAATCCAGAACAATAATTTGTAAAATACCATAAGCCTAACTCTTATTTATGGTATCTCATATTGGGAAGCCTATCACAGCACACATTGGGCGACGGGTACCACCTCTGTCACAGGGCTTAAATATATAGACAAAAAACAAGTTACACACACACACCTACAGGCAATATAGAGCTGCCAATTCACCAAACGTGCATGTCTTTGGACTGTGGGAGGAAACACACAGGAAGAAAACACAAGCGCCACACCAAAAACAAAAGAAAGGCCCATCCAAAGCTTCAGTCAGGTTTACTGGATTTTAACATTCTTGTACCAGTGCACCACTGCACCAATCTGAATTCCTTCATTTTATATTTTATAATGTGCGCTTGTGTGCATGAATATCACGTACTCCACTGAATCATGTAATTGTTAGTCAGTGAAACAACCTGATTTCCCCACAAAAGACCAAATGTGTAATGTTGAACTTGCATGTAATTTATGCAGGCTGCTGTTTGTTACGAATCCTCCTTCATTCATTCAACTGTGCTCATAGCTTGAGTAAAAAATCCTGGTGAACAGGGCCAGCTGATAACCAGCTGTGTGACACAGGGACCAACAGTGTCTTGGTGGAGGCGGATAAATCAAAGAAAGTCTGACTATGCTTTGTGATACAGGCACGTCATCCAAACAACTGCAAATGTCTGTTTGATGCTAATATAATAATACAGTACTTTGATCATCCTGATGGCCGCTGCTGTGAATCATCTTGAACCCTGATGTTGTGGGCATTATAAGTTTCACAATTTGGAACCAATGTTAAAATTAGGCCTTTACACTTCCCTTTCAGCTGCCAAAAGAGTGTTGTCACAGAGTGTTGGTGGGTGTACAAATTAGTCAGTAACATTAAGTACGACACTTTTCATGGGGTGATTCAAAACAGGGGAGGGGTCACTGTGTGTGACAGTTCAGATAATGGAAAAATTGGTCAGCATGACTATAATGCTGATGCCTGATCTGATACACCCACTCCCTGTACACAGTCATGAGTCAGAGTCTATCTGCCTGAGATGAAGACATTTGGGGATATAATCCAATGTGAGACCACACACACACACACACACACACACAAACACACACACCAAGGACCTCTGAACTGAATTATCTCAACAACTATTGGATGGATTGCCATGAAATCTGGTACACACATTCATGTAAAATTTGCGATGAACTGCAGTAACTTTAGTGATCCTGACTTTTTGTCTAGCGCCGTCATCTGGTTCATATTTGAATTTGTGCAAAGGTTTGGTTCATGACTAAATAACCAAAGACGTTCCCATCAGCCTCAGCTGAACTTTATGTTTAGTGCTAATTAGCAAATGTTAGAACGTGAAGACGGTGGTTATGGTAAAAATCAGTCTTGCTTAGTATCAGCATGTTAGCATTTAGCTCAAAGCACCACTCTGTCTACATACAGTCTCAGAGCTGCTAGCTGTAGACTGTAGTCTTGTTACACAGAGGAATACATTTGGCCTACGCTTGACTCCGCAAATGGATAGAGGACAAACTTTGGCGAATGCAAAGGGCTAATATGACATTATAAACACATTACAACATTTACATTTTTGTGGAAGGCAAATTTGACTAGGTCACTGAGAATAAAGTATCTTATCACACAAACAAAGACGTCCCCTGAACTGACCCCCCAAACAAAGAAGAAAGAGACAGATATTCTTTATTCTTTACCAAAAATGAGAAGGCTGAGATTATTTCCTCTAATAAATACACATCTGGGTGTTTATGTGGATTTGAAACATGAAGTGTAAATGGGATGTTTCAAAAGACAGTGCATGTTGTTTTTCTCAGGAAGTCCTTTGAGGTCAGTTGTAAACTCTTTATTGTTTTCTATTAAAGCTTTGTGTCCAGTGCCTTATTTTCAGAATGAGAATCAGAATCAGAATACTTTATTGATCCCAGAAGGGAAATTGCTTGTTGATACTATGTGGTACTATGTTGGGGTAACAAAAATACTTTTGATTAAAGCAGGAACAGGATTGTTCTTTTAGGAGTTTTTTATGCACTGAGATGTGAAACACATCCTTTGTAGTATGTCTAATGTGCCTGATTCTCTGTGTGACTCTATGATTTATTGTTTATGCACAAGTGACCAAACCAGTTTTCCCTCTTAAGTTATCTATTCTCACCCACACAGTGAGGTGTCTCCTCCTTGGCAGGAAGTTTATGATTGCAAACAAAATACACACTTTACACAGACACACTAGATCCTTTTGCAAAGTTGACCTTGAGGGAATGGAAGAACGACTTTCTACACATCAGTTTATACATTTCAGGTATGGCTGATGTGCTCCTGTGGTCCCAATCAAACTGTTTACAGAAAGCTGAATTTATAATTTACAGCAGGAGGGATTGGATGCTAACAAGCACAGATGATATACAAATGCCAAGAGAATGACTCTAGCTAAGATATGGACAGTGCATTACATGTGTTACAACTGTGACGTCTACATCAGTTTAACTGAAATACTATCGTAGACCACCTGTCTAATTTACAGTAAATACAAGTTGCCTTCCTGGTTCACTGTTAAAATGACTTTTCCTGGCACAGGAGAAAAGGATGGAGGTCCCGTCCTTCTCACTGCCTGACCTCCCAGGATTTCTGTAGGCTGTTGTCCATCATGGCTTCCTGCAAATGGTGCATAATGTGCTCCATCATCACACAAAAGGAGGAAGTCGGCATCGGGGTGGAGCTAAAGCCTAATCTCAATTCTGGGAATAGCAGCGAGCCACTGATGTTAATTACACCCAAATATGTATCTCGTTGAGCTGCTGGGTTGAGAGGATAGAATCGAAAGTAGGTTAAAGTCATGTGCCTTCCTATAAAATTAAAGTATGGCTTAAAAAACGGCAAATCTGTAAACACTGAGATGGTTTCATATAGCATACTTTCTTTCCCTTTTGTTGTTCTTAATAGTTGTTTTCAGCCATTGTTGTTAATTTTGTTTGTAGTCATTGTTGTTTCAATTACTCTTTGCAGTGGTTGTTTGTCTATGTCTGTTTTATTGGTAGTCTCTATGCCTGTAGTAGAGTGTTGTATTATGTGTTTTATCCCTTAAAAGTCTAACCAGGGACAGGGAAGTCCCATATACATTGCATAGGTTGCATTTTATTTATATGTAACAATGCTCACATGTCTAAAGAATGTGACAAAAGGTTGGGCTGTTGTACACTGCACAAAAATAAATACAGTTTCTTAGCAGCCAACACCTGCTAATGCTACATCCTACTAATGCCAACTAGTCAACAAGCTCTCAACCCTACACACAGTTTCTCAACTAGCAAAGTGCTTCTTACACTGGAAAATATGTGAGGAAGATGCCATCTCTTGGCTCCACTATGCAGGACATACACCAAGACGTGGATTACAACTCTGGACTTTAGTGTCACGGTAGTAGTGGTACTACATAGTTTGGATCCCACCCACATAGATATAAAACAAAAGTATACAATAAAAAAATCCAATATTTTACAATATAAAACAATTTATACACTTTTCTTTACACCTGCACCATTAACCAAAATGTAGGTGCAAAAATGCACTGGAAACATTTTACTACTCAGTAAAGTAGCATAAACCTGTAGGTTTGAAAGCAAATATATCTGTAATCACAGGGCAATTTATAATTTATAAGTTATATGTATATAATGTATACTATTTGCATATAGTATCTTATTATACTACTATTAGACTTATTTGCAGTACTAAACTGATGAACGCATACAGATGTGTAACCATCAAATATACAGTTGTAGATGTGCTGACAGAACCAAGTGACTAAAACAAATACTGGCTTTGACTATAATGGAATTCTTAGTTCAGATGTTTTATTTATAGGTTTATTTTTATAAGTTATTTTAAACATTATAGTTGCATTATGTCATTCTCACTGTTACAATGATATGTGATTAGGCACTTACTTTCACACCCAATGGCACCAGTTGGCTTCTGGGAGGACTTGAAATTGACTAATAAGCCGTTTTAATGTAAGGAAGGTTTGACTTGACAGTTTCGACGCCAAAGCTCTGCTACTGTACTGTACAGTACACCTGTGCTGTGCCTGTAAGATCACATTGTGAGCATACAACAAGCCAAGTTGTGTTAGTGTGCTTTTGACTTTCTGTAAGTAGTTTTGATTTATAATCAGTGTGCAGAATAACTGTCTCCTTGTTAACTTAGTCAAAGAGTGCAGTAAGCTAGTCAAGCTGAAGTTGGCGTTGACACTTTCTCTCCGATTTGACCATGCATCATTGACCTTTAATAAATATTTACCTGCTGGAGGGGATTTCAGTCACTCAGTCATTCATACAATGTGTTACTGGCTGAATGTTGAAAATACGAACTCACCAGAGGGTGGGCAATCTTCTCAGCAACTTTTAAGGCAGAAAAATAATAATTTGAGGCGCATGGAAAACACAAAAAAACATTGTTCATTTTGACAGAGAGGTGCAACGCAACATGTAAAAGATGGTGTAGGATTTCATCTCTCCCCACCTGGAGTGCTGCTCAGCAGCAGTAGTGTGCTCAGTGCTGCCTCTAGTGGATGGACGAATTTCAATTGAGGCTACTGTTAGTAGCATTGCTGCAATATTAGCTCGACTCCTTTAGGTCATCTAGGGCAAGGAAGAAATGTCAATACAGCATGTTCTCCCCAGATCTCTGAGCTACTCAGGAATACTGGAAACCACTGTCAGGTAAAAAACTTTCCTAAACAGGAACATACTCTGTGTTGGAGTACCAGTGCATGACAAGGGGGGAACACCGGGTCAGTTGTCCCGGGCCCTAGGTCAAGGGGCCCTTTGGAGATCATTTTTCACGAGCAAGACACACGATGAGCCTGCTTTTACATCTGAACAGCATATCATTTTTCCAAGCCTTTCAAAAGTTAGTCATGTCAACAACATGCCAAGTATTTGAAAGCTGCTCTGCAAGGACCCAGATCAATTAATTAATTTATTGTAAGGTCATTCAGATGCTTATTAGCCGATGCATCCCAACAGCATTTTGACTTCTCATAGTGAGAAAAGCACAGGTGTGTAGTAAGTTCTATTCAAGTGTCCCAGTAAGTCATGACAGCGTAACAGTGAGCCAGCATGCACATTACCAGGACCCTGAAACTGACATGCCAAAATGTCTTGTGTGAAAAAGGCCTGTTACTAGCACACCTGTGCCAACTGAATATGACTGAAAGCCATGCAAACTGTCCCTAAGATGTCTGAAAATCTGGTGTGCACCTTTACTTTATTTTATTTATATTTATTTATAATTAAAAGTCAATTTGACATTCCTATAATAAGTAATTACAGTGGTTATATTGTATTTCTTACATCCAGGGTTTTAGGTCTTTCTAATGCCACTGGCTTTTAACTGCAACTATACCAGACTGCCTAGCTCAGTATCTTAAAATAAATTCGGTTGTATTCTGTCCTGTTGTGCAAGCTTAAACAAAACACCCGAGGATTGCCTTGGCATGTGTACAAGGGTGACTCCCTGCGCAGATCGGCCTATAGGTGCTACAAACCAGTCTGATGTCATTCCTGCATCAGGCACAGCACAGAGCGCCTCAGGTCAAACGGCCTGTTTCACTTTAACACCTCACGATGAGAATGTTTGCCTTCATTCAGGAGCCGTCAACGTCTGCAGCTCCACTTCAACCTTAAAAATAATACAGACACTCATCAGGGAGCTGCGAGAGTGTCAGTAGGTCAGGGTAAATAACAAGAGTGGATACATGAGATGGCCATTAAGCAAATGACCAGTGTCTCCCATCTCTCACATTATACTTTGATACTGTAACATCAAGTGATCTGAGTTTACTAAATCCTGTGCCGACTCATTTTAGACTACAAGCTCTGTTCTGCAAATGCAAAGTGGATTAATGTGAGTTGATCTTTAACTAAAAATATAAGCAGTTGTTACTGATTTTGGAAAAGACAGTGTCTGCCCGAAGGTGTGGCACCAGAGCCAACTCTGCTGATGCAACCATGTCAGTGCAGGGTTAATACCTGGCATAGAAAGAGAGTGTTGGTGTAGCCAATAAAGTGTAGCAAAACCGGAAATGTTTTGAAATAACTTAATCTAGGCTTTTGATTTTTCCAATTTCAATGTCTTTGAGAATTCCCTCACATAAAAAAAGACAGAGCTTGGCTTACCCTTTGTCGAGGGTTGGATCAGTTTAAAGTCGGACAAAATTGTTCTCTGACCACCTCTACAGGTTTTTCCTGAAGAGGCGCCCCAGGCTTCATCACGGCTGAGAGAGAAAACCCGACATGCATCGGAACAATGATGAAGATGACGGGCATTTATTTTTCTTTACATAGTCAAATAAAAAGAGTGTGGCGGGAGCACATGTTTCTATTCTCTCTCTCAGTGATATTTACATTATCGATAAAAAACCCGGATAGACAGAAACCTACTGTATGTAGAGGGATCTCTCTCTCTCTCTCTCTCTCTCTCTCGCTGCAATAAGTGGGCGTGTCTTCGTGTCTCAACACGGCGTGCTCCAGTTGATGGACAGCTACGCTCACCTCTTTTACCTGCCAGGTGAGACGCGAGAAAACATTCAGCTCTCAGAGTTCATTTCACTCCAGTGAATCCAGCAGCCAGTCCACATCGTCCTCGGGCCGCTCGGATGATGGAATGACACCGGCGAGGAGGAAGCAGGTGAGTTCAGTTTCACTGCCTTACCTGTAAATACACATTGTTCGGTTTTGTAGCCTCGCTGGTTATTCTGCGCGTCACCGTGTCAGTTTTCTGAGCAAACACCTGTTGCGACTGGCCTGCGACTGTCGGTTGAACGATACTGTCGCACACAGTGAGTCTAATTATTAATAAGCTTTAATGTCAAACGAGTTTGATCCTGAATACGACTAGGAAATATCTGCTTGCATTAGTGAGCTACTGGGAGATACACCGTTAGTGTTTTGTGAGTAGTAGGGAGAGCATGATCTAACATGTAGGCTGCTAATGGCACACATTTCCACCTACACGCGACTATAATCTAATGTTGTTGATCTACAAAACAGTAACTGTTGTTTCTCTTCACAGGATCATTCTTTACGGCATTTATGTTACCCGCTCAGCTGGAAACTTTGCCTGGGAATTTGTGTGCTCAAAAATTTCAGTCATTGTTTCTGGTCGTGTGTGTAATGTGCATCCAAGACCAAACAGAGGTACCACAGGATTTTGGGGTTTTTTTTTGGGGGGGGGGAGTGGATATTTGTTAGGACATTTAACTTTTATTTAATTTATGTTTGGAAAATCTGCAGCCAAATGGAAGAAACACTGCCGAGCTCAGCTGCCTGGAAATCAAAGCCAAAATCTGCATCATCAGTGTACAACTGGAAACTACAAGCCACCAACCAAATGTTGGCTTCACGTCTGATCTTCCTTTTTAATGCATCAGATATCCAAGCAGGGTCTCCTCTGAAGAGCATTTACATAACATTTAGGCATTTAGCAGACGCTTTTATTCAAAGCGACTTCCAAATAAGAGCTTTACATAAAGTGCATTTAAAGGCACTAGATGTCAAACAGGAATTCCGTCTGATTTCAAAACTTTTTAAATTGCCAAACTGCAGCAGCTACTTCTGTAGTCATGGAGGTGCAGCTTCCAGTAGTTTAGTTGTGACATATCCCACTGAGGGCATGGCCAGTGGTGTTACCACATGCAGATGAAGCATCAGTATGTCAGGTATGTTGGGGAACCAGCTCCACTCAGCCGTTTTCAGATGATGGGTGTAACTCTGTGCTTTCCTTCAGACTGGCATGAGGAATTAATTAATAATGATGACAATAAGACAACCTGCCGCTGATTGTAAGCACTTCGCACAAGGAGATGATTGCACAAAGAATAGACTGAGCATATGATTGAGTTTTAGATACGAGTCCAAGAGAGATAAAACTATTGGTACTGGATCAAAGTATTTGTATATTTTTAAATATAAAATCCTATCTAGGGACATTCAGTTCATGCTTTCAGTGAATATATGCTTGTATCTGCTCCTACAACAATAAACATGAAACATTCATGTACAGCAGTTACTACTGTATATTTCTTGTCTTAAATCTGGAATTATTGTAGTTTGTATGTGCAAACAGCTGGAGGTCTACGTATTCCAACAGGTTTCTTCAAACTCTCTTCCTTTTCATTTGGTACTGCTGAGGTGCAGTTAACTTGTAGACACAATGTAACAAACAGAACAAATGTGGCATAAAACTGGGTGTAAACCAGCACCCACACAATTTAAAATGTTAATGTCTTTTGTTACTTTTGCTAAGCAGATTTTCTGTGGGGCAATAGCCTCAGCACACCAGTGGCTGGAGGGAGAGTAGGCAGCTGAAAAGAGCACATCCTGTAAGATGTCTTTCTTGAAAGCTGAAAACCTGTATTACAGGTAGACCGTGTCATGTTTGTGGTTGAGTAACATTTGAACAATAAAAGTGTGATAAGGAAATTATTTTACAGAAACCTTAAGGTATTCTTTAAAAGGTTATTTGAGGTCTGAAGGTCTGTTTTACTGGTTGCAATGTAATGCACCGTCATGTGTTTCGGCAGCCTAACCGACTTAATGAATGAGTCGTATTCAAACAGTGGAAATGCTGACAGTTTATTAGATTTTGAGATGCTATAGGTAAAAGCAACGTGTTAATTAAGTTTACTTAAAAAAAAAAAATTCTGTTACAGCAAGTGCCAACACACGTGTTGATTCATGATTGGTAAGATTGCATACAAGCCCTGGATTAAAGAAAATTAAAATTGTAACACTTGATGTTTGATGAAGACAGCACTTGATTTCAAAGTAATGTCTGATGCAACATCCACAAATACACATTCTGATCAGATCAATTTGTACAGTTTTCAAATTGCCAACATGTCCACAAGGTGGTGCCCTCACCAAAGAATAAATTACCCACCCTTGTGGGTGTGGTAGCTCTGCTACAACCACACAAACTTTAAACTTTCCCCATTTTCAAGTCCCTGATAAAAATTACAAAACATATGGCACAGATCTCATTCTGTCAACAGCAATTAGCACATTATAATTCAATAACACCGGCGCATGTGTGCTCAGCAATACAAACACCTCACACTTTCTCTGAACAGGGAGGGAAAAGTTTCGGAAGCAGATATATAATTTCAGCAACATTTAATACAATGCGAGAACCTGGAAGGCGCAAACGTTCAAAGCCTGAATAAACTCAAAAGCTTGAATGTGCTCTTTACTTTCCTTGTCATCCTTATTCAATATGAACAGAAAATAATGGATCCTGGAGCAGTCCTGGAACACTAAAATAGGTCCCTTTGTGCACGGATATATACTTTACGTCAATTACTCCAGCTGATCCTGTGATCCTGTGATCCTCCATCCAGATGCTCTTCTATTGTGGGTATGTTTGCTTTTTTTTCTGCAGGCAGGAAGTGATGTCTGCCTTTGAGTGTGAGACAAACAGAAGAGGGCCGGAAGTGATGGCAGGAAAGCTCGGGGGAATGGAAAAGAAAGGAACAATCTGAGGAAAAGACCAACTAAATATTGTATAAAATTAAATATAAGGCTCCCTTTCGACTCGATAACGGGACTGAAGAGAGAATCTTGTATTTTCAAGATGGGGAACATGAATGGGTAGCAAAAGTAAAAAAAAAAAAAAAAAACAATTGGGAAAAATTTGATATTTACATTTAAATAAAAACAAACAACAAATATTCAAATTGCACGTCGTCTGTGCCGTAAGCACAAGCATTTCTTCAGGTTTGACACAGACAAGCGATGTACATGCATTTCATTTTGGTACTGGTTCATATATAGGCCAGTTTTGGTTTGTAAATGACCGGCCGATATGAAATAGTGGCAGAAAAGTGATGCATTGTACAGCAGGAATATGAGCGTAGAACACGTATTTTGTTCATTCACAAAGATTGGCGTTTTGTGGCTTTAGCCCTTTCTGACAATAAGGAGGGAGCCAGATAATTTAAGATAGAGCTGAAATGCATGTACACACTTGTACATTTTCAGTAAGCATGCACATGGAAACAGTGAGTCTTAGACAGAATATCATCCATCCACTTTCAGTTTAAGGGTGACGGGGTTTTAAAAGAAAAAAAGTGCCCCACACAAACAGGAAAAGACACAGCCGACAGCCGATTAAATGTCCATGGAACCTCACAAAGCTCCACCTCCTCTGCACTGGAACAAGGTAGTAAACATGTCAAAGCCAAAACTACCAGCATCTTGATAAAGGCTTTTTTTTTGTTTGTTTGTTTGAATACAGCAAAAGAAAGTGTCCCTGGGCTCGAGTCGCCTCGTTGCACAGCATGGAAAGAACAGAACTGCAGCATGGGTGTACAAAGCAGCTGCCATGTTGGTATTTAAGACACTGTAGCAGCCGTGTTGGAACAGACAGGCACATCCCATGAAGAGTCATGAGGAATTTTGCATGGTTATATCCAGCAGAAGCCTTGAGCCCTTGTGATGGCATGGCCCACGGACAGGACGAACATGATGACCACAGCAGGTGAAGGGCCGCCCTCCTATATTTCAACAGCTAGGAATCATGGGAGTTTATGTCACAAGGCTGATATTTTGGCTTGTCTTGATGTCGAGTCAGTTAAAAGAAATAATAATAATATTCAATCACAATGTACAAATAAAAAACAAAAAAAGGAAAAGGTGAGTGTAGTTCCAGCACTCACTGACCCACTTCTTTAACTCGGGGCCAACTTTGGAGAGTCTTTAAAAAAAAACTAAAACTAAAAAATATCACATATCACACACCAACTCTTTAGATTGTCCCAAGGCTTTTGGTCGACAGAGTGCGAAATGTGGAAAACAAAAAGACAAATAAAACGAGAGGATGGACGAGGACTGACAGCCTGTCTGGACATTGCAGAGAGCCTGAGTCACCGCTTGTAATAGGCACCTGGAAAAGATGGAAGAGATGGAGAGATCAGCAGCTTGAAACATCACACTGCAATTTAAGTTAGATTGTACTTTGTTTTTCTGCACTTTTCAGACAGCAGTTTTTCTTCTTCGAGATCTGGAATTTATTTATTATGCCAACTACTCTTCTAGTTATGTGAAACAAGCACTGTTTGAGGGTTTATATCCCCGTCTCTTTTTCTCCCTTCATTTCCTGTCATCTATCAACTGTCAACTTACTAACAAGGCAAAAAAAAGCACACAAAAAAACAGAGAACCTCTTGCTTGCCACTGGTCTTTTCTCAAGGAAAGGCTAATATTGAATATACTGAATATAGCCGATCATGTATGAGTTCATTTAGGACTTGCAGGGACATTTACAGTTGTGCTACAAGAATTAATCTATTAGTCAATCGAAAGAAAATTAATCCGAAAATATTTTGATAAATTGATTGTTTCAGTAATTTTTCAAGCATTTGTCTTTTTCCAGCTTCTCAAATGTGAGGATTTGCTTTTGGTTTTCTTTGCTGCAATTCTCATTTTGAGTCACTGAGTTCTAGGAAACTGGTCATTTTCACCTAAATGTTTTTTAGTTTTTACATTTACATATTTAGATTTAGCAAATTCAAATTCAACACTTCCTTTTCAGAATATGTGCAGTCAGGTGTGATGGAAATTTACTCTATATCCATATTAATCCATATAATGCTGATTTGATTTATGCCTCCTGATTATTCTGTGCTTTGAGACTGTTTATCTGTCTGTCTTTGCTTTGTCAAGGGAATTCATTCTGTTATGGGATTCCTTATCTGACTGCTGACTTGTTTTGGGTGTTGCTACACTCACAGACTTGCCTGCAATAAGGTTCTTCCTGTCTCTCTTGACTGTGACACCCCTTGAGTGCACATCAACGGGACCTTTCCGCAGAAAGCTTAATAAATACTCAAAAGACTTTGGTGATTCAGAGACTCTTAATTTCCAGATTGCCGCCACACAGGACAGTCACACAAAAGTCCAAAAGAATAAACATGTGACATGCTACAGAAAAATAATAAGCAGTAAATATAACTATAGGCCATATGTATGTATGTATGTATGTATGTATGTATGTATGTATGTATGGTAACAGTCACACACGAGTCCCATTCACAGTGTGTCCAAACTTTTGACTGGTACTGTGTGTGTGTGTGTATATATATATATATATATATATATATTAAAAAAAAATTCAATTTAATTTATTTTCTTATTTAATAAGATAGTACTTTATGTTAGAACTGTCACAAGGACATCATACCTTTGTAAGCAGCCTCAGGTCTGGTGGGAGCGCGAGGGGAAACAGGGTGGTCCGAGTAGCCGTAGCCAGAGTTCACATTCTCATAGTCAGGTGCACGAGGCTGAGGAGGCCTGCGACCGACACAAAGGGAGAGAAACAGAACATTAATGAAAAGTCCTCTTTACTGACTGGAAATATGTGGTATTAAGAAGTAATGAGTCTTGTACCTGGCAGGCTTGTTGTGGTTCCTCTGCCTCTGGTGTTCATACTCATCTCGTGCTCTGGGCCGGACTACTTCCTCCGAAATTGGCTGAAAAACAAAACCCATGGCTCCTAAAATTATGGTTCTAGTACCACAGTGGAAATACACTAGACTATTAAATAAAGTCACAGCCTGCAAAAATATTTCACCCCAAAGCACATGCTTAAAAAAACAAAACAAAAAAAGAGTATGGTTATGGAAAATTACCCTGTGGTCTCCCTCTTGCCGCCTCCTTTCCATTGCCATCCTCTCCACGGCCAGCCTCTCTCTCTCTCGTTCCTTCTCTTTCTCCCTCTCTCTCTCATTCTCCCGTTCTCGATTCTTCCTGTACTCCTTTTTCTCTTGTTCCATCATCAGTCGGGCGATTTCCTGCCAGAGCAAGACACATCAAACAACCACGTCAACAGATGTGTGGGCGACACGTCGAGGGTGTTTCTTGTCAGTACATATTTGTACAATAAATATATACATATACACACACTGTATTTTAACTGTTACATGAGATTTGCCTTCTTAAAAAAAACCCACCCTGTTTACAGCCATATATGCATCTAAAAGAGCATTAAATAACTAGATTGTCCTTTTACATAATCTTGGGCCAGAGTCTGGTTTAGACGTGGCTTTGCAGACTCCGGGTTATGTGACAATAAAGCTGATTCAATTGGCTGAACTCAGGAAATGAAAGGATATAAAAAGGAAAGTTTTTATATTAAACTAAGAAAAGTTTCCAGACTTAATGCCCACGCACCTCATCCTGCGCCACTTGGGCTGCACGCACATGCATCTTGCTTGCCTGAAACCCAGAAAACAATCAAAAAGTCACATAGCAGAACTCAGTATTCCAACATTATATATATATATATATATATATATATATATAACATAGGAAATTACTGAGATTAGGCCTTTCAGTATGTTGTTTTTGTTAATCAGGCTTCAGGTCATTTACAGCAGACGTGAGAGTAGATCACTTTATCACACCGTGCTTCTCTCACACAGTATTCGCTCCAGATATTGACGATGTTAAAACATTCCACATCAAACATAGACTTCACACATCATTTGAATCATCAGCATTATAACCCAAACTTTTCATTGTATAACTTTGACAAAATTAAGCCTTTCCCAAAAATCTTATTCTATAAAGAGCTGAATACCCCCGACCATACCAAGTCTAATAGTGGAAAGAACTGATATTGTACTTGTTACACTAAGCCTATTATTTTGATATCAGACTTATAAGCTCAATATCTGCCTTTGTATCTCCGCCCTGACTTCACATTCAAGCATTATCCAGAAGCTGGGTGTCAGTATTTGTAGCCAGTATTAACATGCACAGCATACATTTTTGGATCTTAGCAG